>WAAE01029240.1:0-28296 GCA_013400495.1 Nicator chloris | reverse complement strand
TTCCTCAGAGAAAAAATGTTTGTGAAAAATGTACTTTAAATGAGGCTTTTTGTAATTAGAGCATTCAGAATATATTTTTTTCTAGTTCAGAAATTCACATTTTATTAATTCTTAAGCACTAGATTGTTTTTCATAATGGCATACCATTGTTAATCAAAAGGTCTCCTCTGTATTTCTTGGAATAAAGCCAAAGCAAAATCACATTATGCCTGAAGGGGAATGCAAATGATCTCTCTTGCTTATTGCCTATCTCATTTCAATTTTTTAAAATGAATATTTGAATTTTCTCTCCTAAATTAAATTAAAAGGCTGTTTTATATACGTACACCTACCATTCCACTGCCCTCTGCTGGAAGGAGAACATCCTATAGCCAATTTATGGAAAAATTATCTGTGGTTGACTAGGGGCTGGTGTTTCTGGACCCGAAACCAGGGTGTTCCTCTCTTGGTGAAGCCTGCAAGGTACATCCACAGGCTTGATGTTTGATCAATATCTGTCTCCAGCACAGATAAATGTTCCATTCAAAAAAGTAAAAGCACTAAGTTAAGAATACATGAAGACAGCTAACAATTAACTAACCAAAAATTAGGAAATGCCAGAGGTAAAGTTTGATGTGAAAATTTGTCCCTAATTCCATGTGCACATGCATTTACAGTGCAGATTTTATTTTTATGGAGGAAAACCTAATTATTTTTCTACCTGTTTTAGGGGTGCTCTCAAATTCAGGTAGTTTTTAAAGTATGGTTAACCACAGGTAAGGATTTGTCTGAACCTCTTGTCTATGTTAACCTCCCCAAAATAATATCTGGTGCTTTTCTGCTCTTTGTTATTGAAACCAGCCCATCTATAAACATAAGGTGCAAACCAAATTAATTCATAAACAGGCTGACCACACAAAGTCAATCCGGATTGTTTGAATAGTATTTAATTAATAAATTATTGTGCAGAATAATACATTAAGGTACCACTTACTACTGAGTCAAATAACTATTCATAACTAGTATTTTGCATAAGCAAAGGACAATTAAATCAGGACTTGCCTCACTTCAGACAGCTAGGTGGTTACAAAGCAATTGCTCCTTCAAACACAAAACACTGAATGAAAATGAGGAGATCTCTTTAATGTACTGCCAGTGGTAAAAAATAACCAATATGATGATTTAACATTTATCACTGCTGATGTAACATTTATCTTGCTGCATTACAAAATTTCTCCATGTTTTTCACCAGAACAGTTTCTCACTGGAAAATACTTCAGGTCCAAATCTGGTAAAAGAGACTGGGAAACAAACAGCGCACAGCAAGTCTTCCTATATTCTTTCTTCTGTTCTCTATTTAGTTTGCAATGATAGATCTGCAAACCCCTTTTCCAATTCTGAATTCATTCTGATGAACAGAAGGGAAAAATGAGAATCAAAGAACTTACGTGTTTCAATTTGAACTATTCTCACTAACTCAGATTTACTTACAGATTAAGAATGAAAAATTATATGTGCACTTCTAGGTTTAAGGTATTACATATCCTGTAACTGACATGACTATAAAATCCATTTGTAAAATTATTTCCTTTTATTTCAGCTGCACTTTTGCTACAAGACAACTGAATTTAGTCACACGCTACACACAAGAACTATTTTTGCTTAATATAATACTCAGCATACAATTCAGTCATTCAAATTTTCATCAGAAACCGGCATTGTTGTTCTCTTGCAGCTGCTTTTTGTCAGGCTCAATTTTATTTTACAGAGCCTTACAGTAACATGAGTAAACCCCTCCTGGCAAGAGTTTGTTAGAGACTGAAGAAGTCCTTCTCTTGTATTACCTGCAGGCAGCACAATGTTCAGCGAGTCTCTTAGATCCAAATGGATGTGGTGGGAAAATCTAATTAAGTGGATTATTCTTTTTCTAGGGAGGATGATTTTGCGCTGCTCTGGAGCAGAAATGTTAAAAAAGCTCTGTTAGACCCAGCCGTGTTTTGCTGCTGAAGAGTCAGGGTACAGAGAGTACAAACACAACAGGCTCCCAGACCTCGGGCAGGGGCTGTGTAACCTGGCATCACCAACACAGCTGGGCTGTGTAACTTCTCCACTGGAAGGCTTCATTCACAGACCTTTAAGTCTTTTCCCTATAATTGAAACCCCTGAAAGAAAAACAAAAACAATCCAGGCTTGTGTTGCTGAGGGAAATGCCTGATTTGTGTATGTCCGACAGATGCTTACCCGTTCTTCCAGATCCCAAGGCTTTCCAGCAAATAAGCCACAAATCTGTTCCCCACTGGTTCAGGCAGGAAAATCTCCTGGTACAAGAACATATTTTTCTTTCCCTTCAGCTGAACCTTTGCCCATCTTCATGTAGTCAGCCTCACTTTAGTAGAGAGATTATCCCCTGTGTATTTACATAGGAAAAAGGAATTTCTGTAGAAGCACAAAATGACCTCATGCCTGTATCATTTTTCCCATCAGTCTATTTTGGAGGCAAAGACAGGATCCCGGTGTGTGCATCTCAAAGCCACCTGACCTACAAGACTGAGGGTCCCTTGGGGTTCCTCTCTTGGTTCTCAACACAGGGTAAAAATAATCAAGAAGACTCTGAATGTTTTCCGTAATATAGTATTTGAAAGTAAGTGCAAGTGATGTTGCCTTCATCAGTGATTTCTTCATCAATTTGTTGACATAATGGAATGCAGTGGAATCGTGTGACAACTGCTGAAATGAAACAAATTTGATCTTAACTCTAAACAAAGTTACTGTTACCTTGTGTGTGTACAGAACTAGCATGAAAATGAAGCTTAAAAACTAGACAAAAAATCCTGACAAAACCTCAGGCTAACTAGAAGGCGCTGGGGGAGGAATGACTTAAAAGGAAATTTTCATTTCCAGAACCAATTCTAATCTTTGCTAGCTAAAGCCAGGCAAAATAATATTAATTGTCAGTCTTATAAAAGCACCTCACAACAGTGACAGACAGCTGTGTCACTGGTAAGATTTCTCACATTTCTGCCTTACAATAGAAAAAAATTGTTAGTTTCTAGAAGCTTTGGGAAAGACATAATATTGATCTTGTATACATTTTTGCATCCTTATAAGTTATTAAGAGGAACTATATTAAAGAATTTAGTTTCAGTATTAAAATTTTTGTTCTACGGTCATGGGGGGGGGGGGGAACAGAATAAATTGTTCAGTATTCTGCCATGAAAATTTTCTTTGCTCAGCAGCTCCTCTTGGTTCATTGTTTATATGTTCCAGTGATAAACATTGAAATTGTAGCTTTCATGAGACCATATGGAAAAGAAGATTATCCCTCACCTGTAGCTTGAACTGGTCAAAGGAAGGTTCTGAACCCTAAATCAAAACTCTTCCAGTTGACTTGGAAGCTCAAACATGCAGCAGAACACCAGGCTGGTGAGCTCTTTGCAGCCTGTGTTGCTAAGGAGACGAGAAACTGGTTTTGGAAAGCAGCGTTTAGTACATTTATATAACAAGGAGTTACAGGTTTCAGTGCTGCAAGTGTACAGATTTCTGCAGTAATATATACTGGATATGTTTGAGAGGGCTGGTTTTGTTCCCCCCCAAAAATCCAAAAACAGCAACAAAACAAAACAAACCCCAAACCAAACCAAAACAAAAAAATTCAAAAACAACAACAACAACAACAAAAAAAAAATACAGGAGAATAAGTAAAGAAATGTTCGAGATACCATTAAGAGAAATTTTTTAAAATTTATATTCATTTATTTTTGTTCTCACGCTACTTGGGTAATCAGTAGTATTGAAGGAGTCAAAAGATTCTAAAGAAAAGAACTGACTTAATCTCAGCCAGGCCCACACAAAACACTGCCTGAAGGTTGTACCCTGCTCCAGACCCATTCACGTGGCCAGCCAAGAGCTGAGAGGCAGCAGCCATCTGTCCAGTGAGGATTCTGAGCTGTGAAGATGCCTCCTTCCTCACCCAGCAAGGAAACTGAGGTAGGGCTGACTGGGACGGAGTAGTTGTAACCCAAGCTGAACTGTTTTCTTGCCTATCCTCAATGTGCAGGTGCATTTGATGACATGGGGTTTTAAAGGAAACCATTTTTCTTCTAAAGCATTTGCTCTCACTCTGGTTCAGTTTTATCTTGTTTTTTCCATTTCAGCTGCCCATTTTGACAGTGTATTTAGAAGGCTATACTTCTCCCTTTTGGTTGAAAAGAGCTGTAGATGTTCTTTAGGTTATATTCACCAATTTCCTAATAAATCAATTTTTAAAATCCCTAGCATAATAACTTCTATTTCATTTAATAATTTCAACACAAAATAATAAGACAATTACATTGCAACATATTTTTCTAATTTGTTTGACACTTCAAACAGAAGCATATATTTAAAACTTCTCATTATTACCACCAATCAGTTTTGTAGTTAAATTGAGACCTTTGCTAAAATACTTATTGAGGAGACGTTAATTCAGAGAAGTTAGTTTTGCATTTAGTTCCAAAAATTACTGGCATTGTGGGACTACAAAATTGTTGGTCTAAAAGCTTTTGTGAGTACTTTTTTCATATTATAATGTACTAGCTGCCATATTAATATGGTCACTATAGAAATAAATGGGATCAGTTCAATTTATTCACTTCTTTATAGAGATACACAAGAAAAACTAGACAAAAATCCCTAACAAAACCTCAGGCAAACTCGAAGGCACTAGAAGGCACTACTCTGTCTAACTATAGGAAACAGAGATTTTTTTTTTTAATTGGCTACTAAAGTTAAAATTAGTAACAACATATGTCCTGCTTCACGTTTGTGAAGACATTTGTAACAGACATTACTTACTGCTCCCTAAAATTCAGATTTACGAACAAATTAAATCAGAGTCCTTCTATCAAATTCTGCATTTACAGAATAAGACACTTCAACTATATTAATTCTTGGTATTTAAATACCCTAATGAAGGCAGGAGTCAGATACTGTAAAAGCACATTCAAAATGACAAAATCTGAATCAAAGAATTTACAGACCAGCAGAGAGTATCACAGACAAACACCGGAAGAACAATTTCGCTACTATGTTATTTGTCCAATGCCAGGAATAGGAAATCCTCAGGCTTTATAATCCTCAGGTGACTTAAAATAATTAGAAATTGCTCAGATGCATATTGCTAGTTCTGTTGACCACAACAGAAAACAATGTTGACCACAACCCATATAAAATAAGCTCATACAACTAATAACACCTTGTTGAGGACCACTGATGTAAGAAACCTAAACTGAATGGCATTTATTAAAAATAAGCTCTGTCCATTGTGAAACCAAAGAAAAATATATTTAGATATGAGAATAGGTGTCCTATATGCTGAAAGGCACAAACCAGTATTTCCTGGAACTGGTGAAGTAATTGTGGACAAAGCTGAACTTCTAAAACCTTCTATAAGGTCTCCTTAAATCCAAGTTGTTACTAAGAAGTGTCTAACTTTGGAAATTTTTGCTTCTCTAGTTCTGTGGCTACAAATGATAGATTGTTTCCAGATTAATGCATTAATCTAGAGTAAATTTTCTGTTACCTTAAAGAGGTTGCATTGGTGACAACCAAGAAGAAGGCTCTATGTTTACCTTACTCTCCAAGAGAAACTTCTGGAAAGGAGATGGAAGGGGGAATTGCTTGTGTTCTTAAGAGCAAGCTCAGCTCTGCAGAACATTTTAAATACAGGTGGAAAAGACAAGAGAAGCAGCAGCATGAGTACAGACTGGGATATTCCTGAGAGGACCAAGATACTTGCCTACAGCATTGCCTACAGTTTCAAAGCTGAGCTCTAGAGGAAACAGACCAGAGAACAATTCCTAGGAATGGAGAGAAGGCTTCCATCTTTATTTCAACCCACAAAGTCACTGGCGGCTGCTGATGTTGGTAGAATTCAGAGAAAGGATTCTCATCTTGCAAGAAATATTAGTTGTGGTTGATTTTTCATGTTTTATCTCTTTCATCTTTTATCTAGTATCCTGATATTCCCTACTTCCTGAGCCATCTTCTCCAACTGTGTTTGCTTTTGTGCTAACGGTACAAATAATATTAGAATTTGGATATATTGTAACTTACATAAAAGAAAGTATGAGGAAGACAGCAGAGTGGTTCTGTTTCCAGATTTTAGCAAATTCAGTGTTGAGGCAGGAAAGAGGCATTAAGTATCAAGTAATCCCAGGCTGGAATATCAGGACACAGATATCCACAGTGTTCTGCTAAAAGATTTGTTATTAAGCTGCTTTTAGCATTATGTTTAGAGGAATAGGAAATGATGATGCTAAGCAGTTCAAAGGGCAGCTGCATCAAACAGCAGGTATCAGAGGCTGTGGACAGCTGGTTACCATCAAAATGCTTGAAATATGGAATTCTTACAAACAGCTCATCTGTACAGAGCTCAAAACCATATTCAGTGTCACAAACAGCAATGTTGTTGTGGCTGAATGGATCTCGGAGACAGTTCTTGAAAATCAAATATTTTCCACAGAATTTTTCAGCTGCCCAATATTTAGCATCTGTGCATGATCAAGAAATTGGGTTTACAAGCATTCTATTCTGCCTAAACTTAAAAAATGCCAAACATTTGTTTCCTAGGAGAAGAAGGTGAAATTATAGAAAGTTGATTGTTTTTATTAGCTCTTTTTCAACATTCACTAACTACTCAATTATTTTTGTTTCAATCGGACCGTAGACAAAACTACTAAATTAAGGATTTTCAATATGATTTGCTGAATTTAAATTAATCCGTTTGTGTGAAGGAAGAGAACAAAGCGGGACATTTGATCTGCATTATCAAGCGGATTAAAAAAGTCCTGTGCAACAGATGTTAATAAACATGCACAACACTTTCATAGATTTCTGAAGCAGACTATAAGGAAAGAAATTTGATTCCTGCTCTTCAGGCTGACCTTTAATTTGGTGGTCATTGGAATCAGATCACTTGTGGCCTTAGTCTAGCATAGTCCTTCATCCTAATAAGAGTATAGTAGCAAATCCTAATCAGAGTAGTAATGCACTCCCAGCTATATACTATGTTCTGTCCTGAAGGACCATAGGACCTAAGAAAAGTTAGAATTCACCTATTTTGCATTCCTGATGGCAGATGATTTTAGGAATAGTGGTAATGGGATAATACTGGACCTGTGAAAGAAAAAAAATTACTCATCAACTGAAAACAAGACCAGAGCTTGTTACCAGGGAATTTTTCAGAAGATTGACTCCATAATCTTTCTGGTAATTCATTAATATTGCCTAATTCTAAAGTTTTCTTCTATTTTCCAAAACCATAAGATTTAATAGGTTGTTTTCAAAAAAACATGAAGATTCAGGATGAAATTTGCAATAACATGTTACTTTAATTTTAAAAACTAGCACACTGATAATCTGAGATGCACCTGCAGCTGTACATCCATGGTCTTTCTGCCACTAAAATCAAATCCTTGCTCAGTGCACTTTCATACTTGTCCTTATACCCAGCTGAAAGTCATATTTCAGATTATCACAGGAGGAAGGCCATTGCCTGCGCAAACAGTTTTACTGGATTTGTTACTCCCTAGAGAACTGGTTTTCTTTGAACTTTTGTCCAGAGTCAGGCTTTTCACCACAAAGTTTAGAAGCAAAAACTGAAGTTTAATCTGGAAAGCAAAAGCTGAAGTTCTTGATTTCAGGACTGGAAACTTACAGAAGTAAAGGAAACAAACAAAAAAAACCCCAATTATAGATTGTACCTAGCAGTATTACTAGCAGTATACCAGCAGTATTATGAGCCTTCAGGGATTATTTAAAACATTCTTACTCAAGGAACAGCTTCAGCTCATACCACTTCATGCCCATCCTTGCTGCTGCTCTTAGTATGGATCAGAACTAGTTTGAAGACCTGAGCAGTTTCCACACTGCTAGAGTTCATCAAACTCTTTTGTGAGTTATTTTCTCCCTTTACTCAGAACAGAACCTTATCCCCCTTTCTCATCTCTTCTCTGGCATTGTTATCGCGTAGGAATACAGTTTCTGGATCTCCACAATAATGAGTGTTTTGACTCCTGTCCCCCCACCCTGTCTTTCAGGAGAAGCTATAACAGGAGTTTTACCTTCAGATAATTAGTAAGTATCTGAAGTGCATGGGATCACCCACAGTGTTAATGCATATGGATGAGTATTGAAGGAGAAAGAAAACTTAACTTTCAGTGACTGTGGTTCTTCTGCATTCTTCTTCAGAGCTCTGTCCAAGCTTCTCCTGCAGGTGCTCCTGTGGTTGAAGGGAACTGCCCTCTTATCTGCCTCGAAAATAGGAGAATGAAGGTGCCAGAGTATTTTTCTAAGTCGGTTTAGAAGACCTGACCTGCTCAGAGCTGAGGTCATCAGTCTTCTCCAGAACTGACAACAAAGACAGATTAGTAGTCAGCTTGAGTGCCAAAGCCTCTTGACAGTTTGAAAGTCTATTGACTGTCCAGATTCAAAATAAAACTGTGTCTAGCCAAGAAATTCTTATGCATGTACAGATCACAGTTTTTGTAGCCAGGAATTAAAAGAACAGTGACTTCTGTTCAAGACCTAAACTTGTGTCTATGGCTAAAATACGCTTGTCAAAAGATGGTGATGATGAAAGATGAAACTGGCTGCAGAAACTGCCAAGGTCATGATAGAAATCCTGAGGTAAAATATTAATTTACATGAATGGATATTTCAGGTTACCATAAGCAAAAGGGGCACAAAAGGTACTGTGGGACTCAGAGCTGAGTGCAACCTTCATATTGTTTTACAGAGCTGGAAAAATTTGTAAGAAACAGAACAAAACAAAAGAACTCCACCCCAAAACCCATGAATGAAGTAATACGAAAAGCATTTTGTTTTGGCAAAGAGACATGATATAGAAAGAGTTTTGCTTTGTCAAAAATATTTCTCTCCACTGTCTAAGTGTTCTGATTCAGCTGAGTAGCTTATATGATGCAAGGGACACAGGCATGTGCACAGAGAACCGCACCTTCCAGGCATATCTAAGGCAAAACAGGGTCTGACTTAGGCACCTGCAAAAAAGCAATGCATCATAACATCAGTACATGTAGAAAACAACAGAGAATTGCTTTCCTTTGTGTGTTTCAGCTGAAGAGACATGGAACATTTCCAATTTGACTTCCAAAATGTGTCCATCTAAGCCTAACTTTTAGCACAAGTTAGACTTTTAAGTGCTAGTCCATACTAAAAATGATACTTGTATTTTAAAAAGTTATCTCTGTATGTAAACGTTGTTGGCTATATTCTTGCCCCAATAGGATTTAAAGCTTTGCTAGGTCAGATTTCCATCAGTAAATACTTCTCACTCAGCAGGCATTACGACACAACTAAATCCATTCTCCTTTTAAATATTCAAGGAGAAGGTTGAGGTCAGCCCATGGAACAGATCAAAACCCACAGATTAAGTAACTGAATGAGAAAAATAGGAGGCATTTGACAAAAATTTTCTTTCGCAATAAATCAGACAGAAACTTGATTTCATTTTTGAAGCAAACATTCAGAGGTTTCAGAATCTAGGTTTTTCAAAACTAAAAAGAGATCTTGAAACAGGTTTGTTCAATCATTTGGGGCCAATACTTAATATGAAAAATGCTGAAAGGCAAAGGTGGAAGACCTCCAAGTTCCAGATAAGAGTTAAAAGAGCAAAACTTTTGTTTAGTTTTCCATTGCAATTGTCATTCACTATATATATATTTTTGTCTAAGAAAATCTTCACAGTATTTTTTAAATTTATAGAGAAATTCCTACAAATTGCTGTTCCTACAAACTGCTCTTTTCACAGTAGTCTTATCTCCCTTTGCAAAAAAATGTAACAGTCATGAAATAACTTGCATACAGTGAAGCAATGGTCTCAGACCTGAGAAATATGAACAGCAGATGAGGGGGTTGTGATTGACTATATATTCAGAATACGGTGACTGTTTCACAGAAGAGGCAAAAATTCTTGTAGTGTACAATGTATGGGTGTTGAAAAGTAAACAAAGGTAATACACATTGCTGGTTCGTTTGATTTCCTCTTTTTTTTTCCACTTATACCCCATCCAAACACAGGCACATTCTATCCCAAAGAACTTGAAAGTGTTTTAAGTGTTATGACTGGCACTGTCTCACTGAACTGTACACTCAACTCATTAGCTTTTATTTACCAGAAACAAACCAATCTATATCTATTCTACTGAATTCTTTCAAATACCAGGATCTGCAGACCCAGCTGAGTAAGCACAGCTACAGAAAATTATTTCTGTATTATGGTTTGGTTTACCCAAAATGTAACCTGCAACTCTGGACAAAACATGCTATAGCACTGTTCAATTTGGCAACTAAATAATAAATTTCTAAAACTTGAATTTGTGGGCTAACTCAATAGAAATAAGTAAGCCCAGCAATACAACCTGCAAGAAAACTCAGAGTTGATTTGGATAGGAGTCTAGCCAAAAGAAAGGGATTAGTGCTTCTTTGAATAATTGTACTGTCTGGCAATCCATTCAATGTTTTTGTACTATGTGCATGTGAAACTTGTCATAATGAGGTTTGAGCCCAGGCCAGAATTTCAAAGAATAAATATTTAATTTTACTGAATCATTTTGCAGCAACATACAGCAGAAAGTAATTGAATAACTCTCTTGATATCTTCAAATTATATCTGACTGTCTCTTTAAGAACATATGCTTTGCCATAGAACTATCTTGTTACTGGAGTTAGAGTATGAAAAATTATGTCTTATGCAGGAAGTCAAACAAGTCAACTTAGTGGCACTGTCCAGTTTAAAAAATTTGTCAAATGCAGGTCGGAAGTGAAATACCTGTGGGCTGCATTTTATCAGAAGGTAGTAATTGCTGTGCTGGCTGCTATAATATGATCACATGGAAACCAGCTTTATATTTTGCTCTCATATCTTGTGAGATAAGCCAGTGATTATAGGCAAAACCTAAATACCCACTACTTCTAAAAATGTGTATAGTTCTCCATCATCCTAGCAAAATTAAAGACTCTTTTTTTTTTGGAATTTATACACTCTGTCCTTGATTTAATGCTGCTATTTAGGTGTGGTTATCCATTCACTTGGAATCAGTAAGAACTAATCAAAAACAGTGAAGAAGAAAGTAAGGGCTTCAGAAACATGAGTTATTATCAAAAACCAGAGGATCCTGCAAGTCCACAGCAATATCCTCTTGAGAATGTTGGTGACCTTGACTCCATCCCTTCTTTAGTCAAAACAGCTGCTGTGCTGATACCAAAGGATATATTGAGTGGCAAAGGGAAAGCAAGGGAAAGCATGACCAACAGCTTGCTTCCAGCTCTAGTGAGCTGTGATGGGAATGAGCATTTGCATTCTAGTACAGCTGGTCTGCTGCAGCCTCTGAATGGAGTGACTCTACAAAGCACAGTCACATAGCATCAGTTTCGTACTTTGCCACTTTCCAGGAGGGTTAATAATGTCCTGAACGAAAATTAAACCAAAATAAGGAGAAGCTTTCATGCTTTATGGAGACTAAAAATAAGGAACGATATTCTATGCTTTGCTAGGACCACACAAGTAGGGAGAACAGCTGGTGAAATAAAGGAGATGGTGCTGAGAGGGTACAAGTTTTCTGCCTAAGGTAATAAACATGCATATTTGTTTTGGGAAACAAGATTTCAAGAATCAGCTATCAAACTCACTCATTTCTGACCTTGCATTTGCTGATTGGTTGCCACTGATAACCAGAGTCCTCATCTGCACCTTCAGGGTTTTCCCCTAAGAATTCTTGGCCAGAAAGCAATGAGACTTTGCAACAAAATGTAGGCCAAAGCTTGTAAGTGCCCCACTGTAGTAGATAATTCTGAAGAAATAACCTGATTTAAGGATTCTTTCAGGGTAAATCACACAGCTCAAAAATAACCATAGGCTTAGATGAGAATCATGATTAACAGCATCCCAATGTCATTTGGCACTCCCTTGTCATATCCCCATTTCAGCTTCAGTGACTTATAGGATGTGTGTCTCTATGATTGCGCAGTAAACTATAAAACACTTTCTTACGTATCACAGAATGGCACAAGCATCAAGGCTGGAAGACGTCGTCAAATCTGGTCCAATCACCTACCCAGAACCACCATAATCCCCTCTAAACCATATCCCCAAAAGCCACGTCCAGGCACTCCTTGAACACTTGCAGAGACAAAGAGACAATATCTCCCTGGACAATTCCAATGCCTAACCACCCTTTCGGTGATTTTCTTTTTCAAATATCTAATCCAGCCCTCTCCTGAGAAATGTGAGGGTTTTTTATTTGTGTTTCAATAATTCATCAAATATTTTTGAAGGTTCAAATAGATTTACTTGAGCTGTGTTTTTTCTGCCTTGTTGTTTTTTTTCTCAAAACTAATGTCAGTTCACTTCAGGCGGTGATGAAGGATGGCTAAAAATTCACAACAGAAATAATACCAGAAGAATGGGCTTGTGAAGTAGGAGTGGCTACCCAGCAGCACAGGCAATTCATACAAAGCCATCAGGTGTTGTTCCAGTGAGACAGAAACTCTCATTATTGATACTTCCTTTCCAGCTCAGAGAAGCCTGCCTTAGCCGGATTGCATAAAAAAACCCAAGGGACAAGCGAAGCAGGTTGGGAAGCTTGGCAAATGCTGGGAAGAACGTGTGCATGCAGTTACTTTTGTGCACGTGCGTGATGGGCACGTGCATGCAAGTCTCTGGTCTCAGTCTTTTTCCATTGCATTGTTAAAGTGGAGTGAAAGGGCGCTGCCCACGCTCCCCTCCCAGGACTTGACCCGGTGGCAAGGGCCTTGCATTCCTCAGCTGAGGACTGCGTCTGTTTGCCTGAGCTGAACCAGATGAAAGCAGCAGTACCAGGCTCTAGCTTTGCCTCAGGCCCTTGCTTTTGAGAGAGCCAACCCTGCTGTTTCTCTTTGGGGCTTATTTCTGGTTTGAGAAGAATTGGCTAAAAGGAAAACCTTCCATTTTTCATTTGCCTTTATAGCTTAGTAAGGAGACAACATATATTTTACATTTGAAAGTTCATTTATTTTAAATATGGCAAGAGTTTGAATTTTATGCCTGAAAAATCACAATCAAATCCCCCGAAACAAATTGATGCTTTCATAAACTGGAACATGTTTAGAGTAAGACAGCTTCTTACAATTTCATTTCTAAGCAAGAACAGGTTTTAGAAAACTGCTGGTCCTGTAATTCAGTTGCATTGGAGAGTAGCATTAGGCAGTGGTATTCCTAGTGGTATTCCTGACCAGCTACTTGGGCAAGTCCTTTCACCTCTTTGTGTAACCAGCTTCCAAGAATGATGCCTTTCTGTTGGAAGCTATATTGTGGATTGGGCAGTGTGGGCACTTTCTCATACATATATATTTTGTACTATGTTCACCGTGGTGAATTAAAACGTATCGACGGCTTTGTACTGAATGTTAATACAGTTTCTCTGAAGAGGCTGTCACTGAAATATTGAATATACTAATATCTTTCTTGATATGATCACCCTCTCATGAAGAAGCCTTTCAGCTAAAAGCCAGATGTCAGGTCTTATGAATGGAGTATGAGACTTTCTCACTGTCTCCCAGGATTACTCTCCCAACTAGACCTACATGCTACCATTATGCTGTGCAGTTCTGAAGCATCTCTGGCGTATTCTGACAGCCATCTGCTAGACCCTGTTGGCAACCTGATAACTAGATGCATTTAGTATTTTAGATCATGACAGGGGGAAGCCAAGGGACATTAATGCAGCAAAGAAATGTGCAACCCTTCCCCTATTAGTTGTTTTGTTACTTTCGTTAATGATGCTCTGATGCAATTTGTACGTTTTGCAATGCAGAGCTGCCAACACAAAACATGTGAAGAGATAGTTATGAGAGATTAACAGAGCTCTCCACATACAGAAAACTGTACCACAATGCTGGGGTTTTCTCTATATATTTTTTCCTATAAGAGCTGATTATAAACACCTTCAAAAACACCCAAATTACTCAACATTTGATTAGAATCATAGTTCCACAGAACAGCTTGGAAGACACTGTAAAGATCATCTAGCTCTAACTCCCCAGCCACAGGCTGGGGTACCTTTCACTAGACCAGGCTGCCCAAAGCCCCATCTAACCTGGCCTTGAACACTTCCAGGGATGGGGCATCTACAGCTTCTCTGGGCAATCTCTTCCAGTGCCTCACTCCTCTCAAAGTAAAGAATTTCTGCCTAATATCGAACCTATACTTACCCTCTTTCAGTCTGGAACATTCCTCCTTGTCCTGTCACCATGACAGAGACAGTAAAAAGTCCCTCTGCAGCTCTCTTGTAGGCCCCCTTCAGTTATTGGAAGGTCACAACTAGGGGTGTCGATTTTTCACCCATATGAACATAATCAAAGCTTTTTCATTTAACCTGTATTTTATTCATCACAATCTCCGTTCATTCTAAAGTTAATCCTCTGTTTCTGAGACCAGATGCATTTTTCTTTTTTTAATTGGAAGAAACCAAGGCTGAATCAAATGGTTTCAGTGGCTTTTTGTTCTTTTCTAGTGTTGTCTGGAAGCAATTTTCTCAAGCTTTGTAATTTATTTGTCATCTTCCTCAAAATCCCCACACAAGAAAGAATGAGAGCCTTTCTTTGGAATTAAAAACAAACAGAAGAAACCTTGACATTAGATTTTTATACATATTGTTCATATCCTGAGTGTAATAAATAGGTGGTTTTAGTACTGGTGGCGGGGATCTTGAGGAAAATAAGTTATGACTGAAATCTTGTATTCTAGAGGACAGAAGTGATAGTTCGGATCTCCAGGGATCCAGTCACACATTACCTACTAAAATCAAGCAGTCACATATTTTTCTGTTGTAAAATCTGACATATAAAAGCAGAATATGTGTACCAATCTTTAACTTGGTATTTACATGTTGCTTCAATACTCTCAAACCAACAAAGCAACTCTGCAATAAAAATAAAATCCAAAACCATTTTTATTTTTCACAAATGTCATTTTTTTATGTTTTGTTTTTTTCACAGTCTAGGTACAGAGGTTAATGTTCTCATGAACACACAAGAACATTAAATTTTGATACTATAGGACCAAAAACGAGACAGAAAAAACTAAATTCAAAGCTGAAAGTTCCTGAAAGAAAAAAACCCTTATCTTTTCTTTCCCTTTCTTTATTCACTTACTCTGTTTTTCTATTTTCTTGATCCAGCTCAAATGCTTCCACTGGGCAGAGCTGTGGCAGGATGATAGAGGGCATAAAACTGAGATGTGTAGGTTCCAATTAATTCTTGCAAAATACTCCATATCTTCAACTGAATCTGGAAACTCACATGGACATTTGTGAGAATTCATTTTGACCTGCATGCTGCCAAAATGCAGTGGTTAAGTGTCAGGTGTGACATTCTGTATCAGCTATGGGTTCTGGATTGATTTAAATTCAAAGGCTCATAATGTGTGCAAACAATCCATCTCAAAATGGAAAAATCCCTGTCTGTGTTCAAAGTAGACCAAAGCCATTTGTAAGCCAAAGACGGGAATAGCTTTCCCCAGCAATACTGGAATGTGATCATTTTACAGCAGCCTGGCCTCAACACTAGAGTATTTGGTAAACACAAGTTATGAAAAACAGAAACATTGAATAAGAGGAACAGTTAGAGTCACTACATATATACAATTACTTCCTACAGCTCACCAAGATTAGCTCAGGCTGACTGGACTGAATGCCAGGCAATTAGCTAATATCCATCCATAAGGATGGATACAATCACTCTCAAACACTACAAACAAATATTGGCATTGAACTATTTATTGTTATTTTATATTAAATTCCAGAAAAATTCTAAAAAACAATTCTGAGTTATATAAATGGAGCCAATAATGTGAAATTCTGAAATATTCCTCACATATTATAATAATCATAATCATCAGACAGTTCATTGAATCATAATGTCTTTCTCATTGAAAGCATAAAAAAGCCACAAATTGCATCAGGTAATAAAAAATAAAATTATGAAAGAAGAAAACCCAACCTAGGTCAGCTTATTGGAAATTTTTTGTTGGTACTATTTGTGACTGTGAAGAAAGGCACGAAAGCTGGACACATTTGAGAAGTGGGCATGAGAACTTCTACCTTCACACATGAGAACTTCAAAGTGTTCTGCAAGTGCAAGGTGATGCACCTGAGTTGGGGCAAATCCAGACATAAGCACAGACTGGGAGAAGAATTCATCGAGAGCAGTCCTGCAGAGAAAGGCTTGGGGCTTCTGGAGGATGGTAAGCTGGACTTGAGCAGGCAATGTGATCTTGCAACCCAGAAGGACAACCATGTCCTGGGCTGCATCCAAAGCAGTGTGGCCAGCAGGATGAGGGAAGGCATTCTGCCCCTCTGCTCCACTCTGGTGAGACCTCACCCAGAGTGCTGTGTCCAGCTCTGGGGCCCTCAGCACAAGAAAGATGAGGACCTGTTGGAACACGTCCAGAGGTGGGCACAGAATTAATCAGAGGGCTGGAGCAACTCTCTTGTGGAGACAGACAGAGAGTTCAGGTTGTTTGCTTTGGATAAGTGAATATCTTACAGCCTGGGGATATCTTACAGCAGCCTTTCAGTACCTCAGGGGCACCTACAAGAGACCTGGAGAGGGACTTTTTACAAGGGGATAGGACCAAAGGGTAACGGTTTTAAATTAAAAGAGGAGAGATTTAGGTTAAATATTATGAAGTTCTTCATTGTAGTGGTGGTGAGACACTGCAACAGATGGCTTAGAGACCTTGGGAATGTCTCATCTCTTGAAATGTTCAAGGCCAAGCTGGATGAGGACTTGATCAACCTGAACTAGTGGAAGGTCACACTGGCCATGGCAGGGGGGTTGAAATTAAATTATCTTTAAGGCTCTTTAAAGCCAAACCATTAGTTTCTATGAAACTAATGAAAAGACAATCCCAAGATGTATCCAGAGACATATTTTCTAGAAAATATCAAGTAGTCCATGAAAGCATTCACCTAGAAAGTTGTATGCAGTCCTTCTCTCTTTTTTCCCCCTTAAAACTATGTGCATTCTCAAATTTTCCTCCATTACTCACACAAGTATATTCTTGCCTCTCACTCAAAAGTAATTTTTATAACTGAAATTTAGTTGGAATTATAATGTTAGTTTTACATATCTGACAGCATAGAAGCATATCAATCTCTTGCTGTTGCATGTCATGTAGTCCTTTTCATGAAGGAATCAAAAACTGGTTACAATGCCTACCTACACTACTCCTACTGGGATCCTCTTTTAGAGACTTGTACCTTTGCTGGTTAGAAATTCTATTCTAATCTCCCGCCTAAGCTTTTCATGACAAGCTTGAAAGGTATTCTCTTTCTGGCAAAATGCACCACCCCAATGCATTTATAGAGAAAACCTGTTATTTCTTCTCAGTCTTCACTTTACTAGGGTATACAAGCTAAGCCTTCTTTTCTCATTTTTTCTCACAGTCTCTCCATGTCCTTGAGTGCCACTGCAGGCCTTCTTTGCATCTGTATTTTACTTCAAATGCACGTAAAAAAGTAAGGGAGTAGAACTGCACTCCATTTTCTAGATGAAGGCTTCCACAGGCAGTCTTTACCAGAAGATATCTCTCTGGATATGTCTTGGGATGATGTTTGTCTTTTCTTCATAGCTACAACAAGTACAGGACTTGCGGTCTAATTAACTAGCTTATGCTGACTTTTTTTCCGCTGCTTTCTTATAACCAGACACTGCATATCCATATGGCAGTGGTTATCCTCTTTATTAGTAGTAAGATGAAATATTATATCCATAAGATGTTTTTTATTTGTACATAAATGTGCATTTTGTTTATTTATTACTTTTAAGGCACATTCCTGATTCTTGAAGATAAGTCATAAAATATTTATCTGTATAAAAATTCCTCTTTTTTTTTACATGGAGGAAATATTTTACAATATTTTTTTAATTTTAAAAATCTTAATTTTTGTTCATATTAAGTTCAGCATTTTCACCACTTTCTCCTACACAACCAGAATTTTCCAGGGGCATGAATTTGAGTCAGTAAAATTTTCATGTAAATGTAAATTTTCATGTAAATTTGAACCTGATAATATCTACAATTTGCCCTTGATCTACTGAGTCTGTTGTACTGTTTGTTTGTTTGCTATTTATCTGTATATTTAGTTAAAATAATTCCTTGATGGAGAGCTTCTGTATCTGTAGGCCCCTCATTTTAACCTGTTTAACTTCTAGAACCTGTTGTTTTAGTTTCCTTGATAAACCATTGTTTCATATACGATGTCGGCTCATATCCCAGCGCCGAGTTTAAAATTAATGATTCTGGGTTGTTTAGGCTGATAACAATCTTCTGCTTCAATGTTGGTCATTGAATATTTCAAAATATGTGAATCCAGTGAGGAGAGAAAGCAAGCAGCAATGAATAAGGAAGCAATAAAACTTACAATAACAGCATGACTGTTTTGGAAAAGAACAGTCATTTTGCATTCAGAGCAGAAATCACTTATGATCAATCATAAGTAATTTTGTTGTGTAATTTGTTTATTCAGAAAATGTTTTCTTGTACACAAGCTGTCAGGAACTACACAGAGGTTTCAGCCAAAGGGCTACCACTCTTTAAACAAGAAGCAATTGTGCTTGGTTTCATTCTTTGACACTCTTCTTAATCTACTCCAGATCTGACCTGCTCCAGACCCTGAGTTTTAAACTTGACAAACACTTCAGCCTCAGGCTCCTCATGGGAGAACAGAATTTTCTTTTTTAAGTAAATTTTCTTTTGTTAAATTTCTCTGTCATATGAAATTACTTCCTGAATTTAATCATGAGAGAAAAGAAAAATCTTTTATCAAGAAAGAGTTCTTTCTGTTATGAATATTTATTCAAAGATGTGTCCTAGCAAAGATGAATACTCTGTAAGGTTTAAATACTATAATGCAAATCCTATGTGCAAATACAGTAGACAAAAAGCAAGAGGCAATGGCTTAAGTATGTAACTGTCTTTTCATCTGTAAAACATTGTTTTTATCTGAAAATACTTAAATTTGAGTCTTTTTTTTTGTGCTACAAAGTTCCTTTAAGGAGAAAATTCAATACACTGCCTCTATTTTATCACATTCCACAACAAAAAATAATGAAGTGTTAAACTAACACAGCTGTCTGAAATCAGGTCATGGTAGGAGGTCTTAAGCTTATAGCAGCTTTCTAGCCTGTAAGACACTGTGCCAGAAATTCCAGATCTGGTTCTGCTGTGATCTGAAATTTAATTGTGTGGCTGTGACAAAAGTAATTCTCACTCATTCAGCCACCCTTCTTGCTCTAAGCTTCTTCTGCAGTAAACCATGTAACAGTCATATAACACTGATATCAAAGTGTTCTCGTTTTGATAGCAGCCCTTCCCATAATGATTTAAGGACTACAATAATTATGAGTCCTTTTCAGGAGTCTCCATTGAAGTGTATTGCCCTTGGGGGTTTTTTTTAAGTTTCAGAAATCATTTATGACTGAATCTTGTAAAAATGCTTGCCAAGGTATAGGTAAAGAACTAATTCAGCAAAGCCTTTCCTCTAGATTGTTACCCACAATGATTATATATCAGAACACTATAGATTATACTGTACAGTATTGACAGTGAAGTTGTCTTCACACCAAATACAATGAACTGTGTCAACATAGAGTGAAAGCACACAAATGATCAACAAGGAGAGAAAAAATAAAGTTAGTTTGAATAGTCAGTTTCCACAGAAGTCACACAACCTCCCTCTGGAAAACTACTCAGATTCTTTAAGGATGTTTAAAAAAGCCAATCTCCCCAACACCCTGCAATTGAACAGTTTTATTAGAATTGAATGTTTCTAGCCAGAATTTTTTACTCATGTATTTCAAATATTAAGAAAACTGTTGATAGTTTGATTTTTCTGTGTTAAAGGTGGGAGAACAGAGACACAGAACAATTAAACCTTCTCCCCATGTTCACAAAAGTCAGTGCTGAAGGTGGAGATACAGTCTGCTCTGGTGGTGATAGAGATTCTGAAGGTGAAGATAAAAGTTCTGTGCTCCAGGACTTTGCCTTGCTACCAAAAGCTGGATGGTCACAAGGTTTTTTCAACACTGTTTAGAAGATCTAGATAGATAAAGTTAGCATTGTAACAGTAGATCCAAAAAGAATGGGGGGAAAACTGCTTGTCTAACACAGGCACAATTTTTGACCATCTTCAAAGGAATGAAAACCATGAATACCAACATTGACCAGGAACTTTTCTTTCAGATATTTTTATTAAAATATTGAAATTACAAATAGCCTACAAAGAGTAAAAATACAAATAAAGTGAGGACAAAACCTGAAATCTTGGTCAGGACACAAAAAGTAATTACTGCACGATTAACAGTGTAACAAGGTGGAAAGAAAACTGGTCACTGAATTACCCCTAAGTTCAATGAACACTGCATCCACACCCCTTCAGACTCTTCTCAGGCAAAACTATATGGGACAGAAACCCTGCTCCCAATCTGAGATTGTAAGAACCCTCATTTAGAGCCATATCAAAAGACACATCTTTTACTGCCACAGCAGAGTAACATGAATAAAGAAAATGTAATATAATGGGTACTAACTATACTGAACAGGGTAAGTCTTCATGAAACTGATACACAGTTCAAAACCAACACACCTATAGAATTTGCAAACCAAAATCTTTTACTGCACAGTTCCTCAGTTCCTGTGGTCCTTTGATTCAGTATCTTTCACATGCTTGATACAAGTGTTATTCAGTTACTTTGTTTATCGACTCATTTGTTTGGATTGGTGCAGTGAATTCTCTATCAGTTTCATGAAGACTTTTACCCTGCTCAGTATGGTTTGCTCCCATTATATTACATTTTTTTAATTCTACTGGATATGACAAATTTGGTAAATTTATTCAGTGTACTATGTCAACTCAATTATATATTTCATCTCTTTTTTTGTGAGCTATATTTTTCTTGGACATGTCATATAAAAGCTCGGTATTTTCATACTTACTGCTCATATAATTTGCAATGTTTTACACATCCCCAGCAAGTTAATCTGCAGCTTGCAACTTTCTTTCTCTGCTGTGAATTCATTTTATGATCTTTGCGTCTAAAAAGGAACTAAATAGGTTTTTGATTAACAAGTCATTGTGTATTTTTTAAACAGCTGTGAAGTCTGAATTAAAAGTTTCTATTTTTTTTAAAGAAACAATTTATTAATATCACTCCAGTGCTAAGACTACTTTCTTTTAATGTTAAAATAACCAAACAAAAGTAGAGGACTGAGATAATGAGACAAGTGTATTTGTAAATGTGAAAAATTCAGAAGCCCAAAGGGTTAATCTCATTTTGAGGTCAGGAACTGTTCCATTGAGAGTGCTCAAGAGTTGCAAGTCTGAAACACCCCTTAAGTTTGTCTATCACAAAGAATAAATTCCTTGCAATAATCTCAGTGCTGGTTTAATACTTACCATCTTTGTCTGGAAATACTTGTGCTTCCTGAATTTGTCTAGAAGATGTCTTCAAGGACGAAGATTAGCAGATTAACCAGTAATCTTGATTTTCCTCAGGCTGCTCAGATTACAGGACTGCTTTCTAAACAGGGAAGGTGTTCTATCCAGACAGCAGCACCTGATAGCAATTAGGTAAACCAAGACCTTGTACGTGAAATTACACAGAGGTTACTACCGCTGATAAATAGACCTGTGGTAGTTGCCTGGAGAGAGTTACCTTGTTGCCTTAAGCACACTGTCCCTATTAAGTACACTGGGCATTTTCTTTTTTTTAATACATGGACTGACACTAACAAAGAACCAAAAAATTTTCAAAATGGAGCAGATCAATTTGCTTATAAATTTAGCCAGAATTTATGACCTTAATGATTTTATTCAAATTTGTTTTCTTTTCCTTATTGCTTCATACTTGACCTTTTTTTCCCATTTGAAAAAAAAAGAAAAAAAGTTCAGCTGTTTCTTTCAGTATGGTTGAAGAAATGTAAACTTTCTTCTTTTACTGAACACTTGCAAATGTTTCACTGATGAATTCTATTGCCTCCAAACTTCAGAGCACAAACATAAAACTTGGCAGAAGCAAAATAAATTAACCTGTTAGGGCAGCTTATATCACCACAGCTACACCGATTTGGGTATTGATGCTAGGTCAGAGCCACTCCAATACCCACTCCTCCCTGTGATGTGTGCCCCTGGGAGACAACCTGCATTTCATAGGGGGATCCCATAATGCATAAAAAAAAATCAGAAAAAGCTTTATATGGACCACTTTAAATCAGAGATACTGCAGCCCTTGCTGAATAAATGGTTGTGCAGTCTGAAAGCGTGTGCAGCCAGCAACGGCTCATGCTGCTCACGAGGTTTTGATATTGTTGGCTTGTGTAAAAGAGTGCCCTTGAGGAAGTACAGCATGTCCCACACAGCTGTAGTCCAATCTGATGGGATAAACTAGGGAATGCATATTGCCAAAGCACTTTATGAAAGTCAGTGCCTCTTGTATCTGGGTTTCTAAGAAAAGTAAAGTGCAAATGTATTTTCAGTTTTATTAAGGTTAGCAATTAATGATGACACCCACAAACTGACGGTGATGGCCAGAGTCCAGGGCAGCAAGCCCTCCCACTGGCAGAGCACCTAGGGGGAGAAATTCAGGGTCACATCCTTTGCACTTGTAGAGTTGCTGTCATGCTTTGAACAGGGCTTACAAAGGCAAAGCTTCCCTTACTATACAGCTCACAACAAATGAAAATTTTCTCCTCCAAAAAAGCCCTTGGACCCTCATTAAAAACCTTAAATCTCAGTTCATTATTTTGCTCATTATATATGTCATTATTTTTTGCTCATTATATCATTCATTATTTGAATCCACAGTGGTTAGAACTACAGGACACACCCATGCCAGCCCCTGTAGTCGGCACTGGTGAGGCCACATCTTAAATCCTGTGTCCAGTTCTGGGCCCTTCAGAACAGACACTGGGGTGCTGGAGAAAGTCTAAGAGAAGGGCAATAGAGCTGGTGAAGGGTCTGGAGTACTGTGAGGAGCAGCTACGGGAGCTGGGGCTGTTTAGCCTGGGGAAAAGGAGGGTCAAGGGTTATAGCTCTCTACAGCTGCCTGAAGAGAGGGTGTAGCCAGGTGGGGGTCAGCCTGTTCTCCCTATACAATGTGACAGGCCTCAAGGTGTGCCAGGGGAGGTTGAGGTTGGACATTCAGAAAAGTTTCTTCACAGAAAGGGTGGTCACCCATTGGAACAGGCTGCCCAAGGAAATGGTGAAATCGCAACCTCTGGAAGCCTTCAAAAAATGTGTGGGTGTTGCACCTCGGGCCATGGTTTAGTGGTGAACATGGCAACGCTGAGTTAAAGGTGGGACTTGATGATCTAAGAGGCCTTTTCCAACCTTCATGATTCTGTGGTTCTATGAAAGCTGCCTGCTCATACCATGCTCTTCTTATAATGTCTCTGGAGAGCCTATTTGGGATTAATTCCCTCTAGAGGAAAGCTACCACCTGTTCTGGCCCCTGCAGGGACTAAAGAGCTGCATCTGCTAGCATGAACAAGCAGAACTTCATCAGCAACTTTTTGAAAGGTTTTGGGATTTCCTAAAAAGATCTCTCACACTATGAAGAGGATTTATTAATTTTGTCTGATGAGTAATCAACATCTACTACCATCTATAGCTTCCAAATATTTAGTTTCCATAGAAATTTAGAAATTTTAATTTGGGACCAGGGTTGTGGCAAGGCAATGCTGACTCGAAGGCCATCTCACCTTTTCAGGGAGCAGGAATAAACCATCATGATGTATTCAATAGCTGCATTTATACTTCTCTTCAAAAGTCCACTTTCTGATTTCACCCAGACTCCTAACACCCCTGTTCTCTCAACCAGCTATCCCAAAACTTCTCCCTTTTCTGCTTCACTTTTTTGAACCTCTGCACATCTTAGCTCAGCCACTTTAAGGCCAGCTGTAAAGCACGGAGGGATTATTAAAACTCCACAGTAGATGGTCCTGCCTAAAACCAGATTTGTAATTAGACAGAAATAATAGGTTTTCTTTAAATGTCAGTATCATTCCCCAAGCATTCACAGATTTTTTGGAAAAATTAAGAGACTGTAGCCCCCATTTGCACTTCTGAGTCGACAGCCGTGTGACCTAGGTGAGGTCCCAACACCCCTGCCTGTGCTGAGCTTGGAACCTCAGAAAGCAATCATACACTTATAAGCAGGCAAAGAAGAGAGCCTACTGGAGCTCTTACATAAATCTGTTCCTGCAGTAGATTTATAAAATCAATTTACAGAATACTGTTACAAAATGAGTGTGTTTCGTCAGGCCCTGGTTTCTGAAAAGCGTTTTCCAAAAGGGAATTTTAATGGGTACTGAGCAGAGACAATAACTTAGAGATGTCATTATTTCACCTTATTCCACCTCAATTTATGGAGCGCACAGCTTAGGTACTACAATGTTCTTAGGTACTACTTACTGCTCTACAATGAACTGCAATGTTCTCATCGAGTGTGTTGTGGCAGAGCTGACCCATCCAATGTTATGAGAAGCCTGAAAGCTTCACTTCATATCTACCGTCTGTGTGCTGGTGCTCAACTCTGCACTGTTTAAATCTTAGTGGCCAGTCCTCTCCTGCAGTTGATGCCATTTCAGGGAAATATGTAAGAATTAAAATATGCACACAATTTTGCTCCCAGGGGAGTGTATGGGCCAGGACAGATCTTGCCCCGCAAGTGTGACACTAAGCAGAACTTGATGCTGCAATTTGTAGTGAATGGGGTTTGCAATCACTGCTCTAACACAGCCTTTGGTAAATTGCAAAGTAAGTGGTGGCAGATTCTGACAGTTTGTGTACACAATACCCTCATTAAGCACTGGAAAAATAAAAATCCTGACCTGATCCACAGACAGAGGGAATTTTACTTGCAAATTCATGAGATCTAAGAAAAAATACTCCAAAGGACTCCAAAGAAATAACTTGTGGTATAACAGATTACTATCTGAAAGTATGTAGGAGACACTGAGTGGGTAAATCTGCTCACTTCAGGTCAGGACCTGCTTTTCTATTTTGTCAGCATTGTAGAAGCATCTGGGAGAAGAGAAGCTAGAGCTGGAAGAGTACGAACTCTAAATTCCAGCTATCAAGGATATTTTCACAGAGAACACAGAGTATAGTGGCTTTTCTTTTTTTTTTAGGATGGACAAAATATTGAACCAAACAATCCAGCAGGGAAGATTGAATACTACAAAAAAGTCAGAAATAATTCACTGGCACTGGTTCTGCAATAATTTCCATTACAAGCTAAATTTATATCTGTGTTCCTTGTTTTTGATGAGATCCATGAATATCAAAGTGAGGATGAAGTGGTTTAAACTTTCATCGGAAACAAAATAGTGCATTAAATCTGCTAGTACTGACAGCTGCTGGGTTTACAATCACAGAGCACAATGCTCTTTGCAATAAATCATTTTTATACTTAACCTGTTTGAAAGTGATAATGAATCCATACGACATCTGACATTAACAATGAAATAACATACTGAAATAAATGCCAAATGATCAACTAAAATTTAGAGTTCAATTGTATCACAGAATGTTTGAATACTTCCAAAAAAGCAATTGAGGAAGGTGGGATATGTTTTGTTTGTCCTGTGAGGTGAAAAAGAAGTAACATTCAAATTATTCAAAATGTGTTGTTCACTGAGGTTGAAATTCAAGACTAACAGCCTGGTCAGTTTATTTGACCTGAAACTTCCAAGGAAATACTTTAGAATACTTTATAGCTCTATTCAAACTAATGGCATTTTTGTTGAAACAAGTATTTTTGCCCAGATCATACTGCATACATACTGCCCACACAAGCTTCTCACAAGATTTATCCAAGCAATCAATCCTCAGAACAAATAGCAACTTTGACTGAGAACATTTCAAATGATGTCATATACTGTCTAGCAGCTGCTGTACGACTAATACCATAAAATAAATACCAACATCTTTTATAGTGATCTTCTTTCACGGATTTGAACGCGTTTTGAAATGAAAGACAAGCACTGGCTGCCACATTTTCCCCCTGCTCATGTGCACATGTACTTCAGTGGTGGCTTATCTTGTCATTGCAGGAGACAAAGCAAACAGCAGGTGGAGGGAGCCAGTGCTGCAAGCAACCAGGCTGTAAAATTCTGCTTAGCAATTTCAGACATCAATATGAACTGAATGCTTGAACTATCCTCACCCAGCTAGACTGTTGGAGCACTGACTGGGAAAGGCATGTGAACTGTAAAGCTTGTCTGTTTTTCTCAGCTATCCAAGGAAACTACGTGTCTCTCTATTAGCTTGCCTCTCACATATCACTGTACCTTCATGGCCTCTGCAGTGCTGGTAGCATGACATCTTAGAGTCTAATAATAAAGAACTTTAACTTTCCCTCTTGAGTTCTGCTAACATAAAAATCTGGTGGGATGGGTGTCAGTAATTTCAAAGTAAATTGGTCAGAGCTGAGGATAGCAAAAGCAGCAAGTATTAAAATTTAGTTTGATTATCAGAGCTTCCACTGAGACAGTTTTAGGGCAACTGTGTTATTCTTATAAAATCTTAGTCTTCATCCTATTTCAATACTAATTTTTATAATAAGTTGGGATATCTTTCTTAAACACTCACCACTTTGTTATCCTTTTATTCACCTGAAAGATATTTCTTCCTCTTTCTGGAAAAGTTATTCACATCTACTTCCTGTATAGCAGGCAACCAACACATAGTTCCTCCTGTTCAACCATAATGTCTCTTGTGCAGTGTGTTCCTGGATTTGTTTCCTTAGACAGACCAGGGCTGGTCTCTGATGTATTCTGCCCCTTTACTGAAGAAGTCCTCGTAATCTTCCCTTTCATCTTTCACTGCAGGCAGCTCTCCATTTTCCATTGCCTTTCCTATCCCTGTGGTTTACCTTTCCTGAAGGTTATAGGATTCTCCAGAGATTTAGTCAGGCAGTGGTAATGAAGACCAGTCTGGTGAAATTAGGTCAGATATCTGTAACTTTTAGAATTAGCTTAACAGATGCCATCAAGTGAGTTCATGCATAGGTACATGGCAGCTGATGATCTGCAAACCAGTATTGAGTTTCTTGATATTAATATTCTCTTCTTGTTCCCTAGTGCCTAAGGAATGCTAGTCCATGTATAGTCCTTCTCTAAACCCTTGTGTCCTTGAGCAACTTGATAACCAGGGAGATGGATAAGCAGCACGTCCTCAGCAACTTCCTCAAGTTTCTGGAGGGTGAGGGCTGGCATCAGATTCATTCTGAAAGTGCCCTGAATTCAGAGGGTTGGTCACAGGATATGATTGCCAGCACGGCACACTCAAAGTAGAATGTGCCCAAAGATTATGTGGTGAGTCCCTTTACGAAAGAACCATTGCTTAGAAAGATCTTAAAAATGTAACGTGTAAAGCCAGCTCATGGGTAGAACACATCCAGCTCCTGGGCTTGTCAGATTTTTCCTGTATCTACTTTTCCAAAGAGCGGGGCATGAAGACATGGCTACTGTCAAACCAAGTTTCCAGAACAATGCACTCTCTGAATGCCTGCTACAGTCTTCCTGCTCATCTAATGCCTTTCACAGCCTTTTAAAAGTCTTTTCTAACTTCTCCCAAATACCCCTATCAATGTAGTTACATTCCCATAGCACTGTCTTTAAACCTGCTGTTGTCCTGGTCAACATCTCCTAACAGCTAATCTAATTCCAGTTGCTCTGAGTAAATAATTTTGCTACTATGTCTGTCTCTTGGCTCATTCCCTACCTCACTACAAAAGTTAAGACCTGAATAATTTGAAGCCCTGTGGCTTTTAAGCTGATGGAAGAGCCTTTGTTCTCATTCCTAAATAAATCTCACTTCCAATTTGTGACCATTTGTGACTGAGCTGGAACTGCAAACTATAAAGAATGGCTCCTCAGGTGTCCAGGCTGTGGATTATGAATTTGCCAGGTAAGAATTACTGAAACATGGATAGACCCAGGAAAGTGCACTTAAGGTGTATGCAGCCCGTACACAAGAGAGGCAACTTAAGCAGCTATGTCATAAACATTTTTCTGTGTTAAAGTCCTGATTTATACAGAACTTAGTTGTTTGGGGGCAGAGGAGCTAAAGGTAAGGTGTAAGATAAAGGAAGATGAACCTTTGAGATTTAGACTTGGGTTCCAGGTACATTGTTTTTCTGATAATAATGCTTTCTAAGCTTAAGAGGTTATTATCTCAGATTGCTTGTTCCTTCACCATCCTTGGAGGTGTTTAA
>WAAE01029191.1:0-13666 GCA_013400495.1 Nicator chloris | reverse complement strand
AAGTTAGAAATTTCAGATAGAAATAATTTAATTCTCTAATTGTTTCTTATTAAACTGACAAATTAAAAATTTAGGTATAAAAATGGATATATGAGGTACACATGAATAATATATATAGATACATGTATTGTCAGCTGTGTTTATACGTATGTATATATATGTAAACATATATATGTACATATAGATATGGTGCCTGGGATTTCACATAGGTTGATGCTTGCAATGAGACCTTCACACATAAATAATTTGGTCATAAAATTTTTCAGATAGTTTTTTGTACTGAGAAGTCCTAAGAAATCAGAACTCATTTTCTACAAAAAGTAATTGCTGAATTTTTAAACAGTATTTTGCTAATCAACGTATTAGAAGTGCAGAAGAAAATGTTGGTCCCACATAAGAGTTTCTTCCATAGAAGAAATTATATAATTGACTGCATAGTTACGATTTGTGTATTATATATTAATCATAGAAATATTTAATGGATTTCTGCTATATTGGGAATAACAGCCACTTGCATAATGCAAAGTGTATTATTTTTATGGATTCCTATAAGAATATATAGCAACAGATGTGATATTGCCATTACCTGGAGATAATTTTCCTGCTTCTTGGAAACTGAAGCACTGTTGTGGCTTAACCCCAACTGGCAACTAAGTACCATGCAGCTGCCTTGCTTGCTTATTCCTCACCCTGGTGGGCCAGGATGGAAAATCAGGCAAAATGAAAAAAAACAAAAACAAAAACAAACAAACAAAACAAAACAAAAACAAACAAAAAAAAAACAACAAAAAAAAAAAAGTAAAACTCAAGGGTTGAGATAAGAACAGTTTAACAATAGAAAAAAGTTTAAAAAATGGTCATAATGCTAAAAGGAAGTGAAAGACAAAGCCCAAGAAAAGTGAGTAGCACACAATACAGCCACTCAGCACCCTCTCTTTCTCCTTATTACATGCTTTTTTGTTAATCATTTCGTAAGGCAGCTGGGCAACTTCATATGGCAATACTGATATTGTGCCTCATACTGACTATAAATCATGTGTGTGGCAGCTTCTGGCACTTCACATTTTAATAACACTTCTGTTTGTCTTCAGTTGTGTTTTCAAACATCTGTAAATTTCCCATCAGCTAACACAATTCTCACATTACAGGTATTCTTGATCTCTAAAGTCTGTTAAATAACATATCTGTAGGTGTCAATCAGTGATTCTTTGGTACTCTTCCTGCAAGGTATGATACTACCTACCTTACTGCTTCACTCTGAAGGCTTTCAATATATGTTTACTGTTTTGACACTGATTTCCAGTAGCCCATACTGTGTAAGTTTTATGTCTAAACTCAGATTTCGTGGCATATTATTTGAAGTCATGTGGAGTAATCTACAGCTTGTTCTTAGACATCGTTATATTAAACCCATCATATACTGCAAAACCAGTCTGCATTTGCAGGCAGTCATGATTTTTTGCTATAACATTCTCCAGTAAAACTAACCTAGGGGAACAGTACACATGGGGTGTACTTTAGAGGTTCATACAGTCCTGTAGTTTTCAAATTGTTGTTAACTAATCTAGAAAATCCATGGACTATTTCTTATGAGTCTGTAGAAGATCAATAAAAATTTAAGTGTCTGAAACTGTACAAGGTTGTTCTATACTTCTGCTGTTCAATCACATCTAAGATTTGTGTCTCTCCTGCAATTTTTAAAATGACCCCTAATATGCCTCTGTGGTTCAGAAGAGATGTCCGAAAAGTTGTTAATTTTTGGTTTAAGGAAAAGAAAACCACTGGGATAAATGAAGGGGAAGTCAGTGGAACAGCCCAATTCCAGTAATGATGAGAGAAGGAGTTCCTTCTTTTGTCACACTGTTGCCACAGCTTTGAGCCTAGATCACTATTTTACTCCAGGTAAGAGGTACAGATAAAGAACTGCTTAGAACCAAAGAGTCTATGGCCATGGTTTTCTACACCTTCAGCTATTTATTTTCTTATTTGTCTGGCACCAGTGACATTATGGAAGTGGACATAATTCCTAGTATTCAAAAATATAATTTTAAATTTCCTCTTGTGATTAACAAATTTAAATCATGTCCAGTAGCTTAGCTACCAAAAAATGTTCTTATGCAGCTTTTGACTAACAGTGGCCCAGTGCCTAAAGAAAGGAAACGTGAAGGAAAATTTTCACTTTTACTATCTTTTAGCAATGAACACTTAGCTGTAAGTACTATTCAGAAAAAGAAAAAAAACCTGAAATAATGTTTTGAATTCTATTATCATTAAAAGCAAAAGGATGAATGGTATGAGAACCCTAAAAGAAAACTAGCTCATGTAGACAAAATTATGTTTAAATGGGCTTTACTTAGACTGTGTCAACTGATGAACAATAATTTCAAAGCTGTGTTACAAAGTAATGCTAATGGAAAAATGAAACCATTTAATCTTTGACACCACCTTGAAAGAAGGCACCTTCATTTCAAAGTCAATAGGGAAAATTCCTTCTAGCATAAATTAACTGGAAAAAAAAAGAAAACAGGAAATAAAATTTTCCATTCAGCTGCTCCTGTGAATACAGATGTGCTCAAATTATCTCTTTGTATGAGCCACCAAATTATGAATATTAGGAAAAAAAATCACATAAGCACAGGAGACCAGAAACCACCTTGCAGGAGAAAAGAGGAAATTCCTGTGGCGGATGAAGAACTGTATTCAAGCAAGCTAAATTATTTGCTCTTGCAAATAATGCAAATATAAAATATAATCAAGACCTGGCCAAAAACATATTGACTTAAGTTACTGTTGAAATAACGCCTATTTTGCAGCTAGATGACACTAGTGAGGTTTAACTGCCAATAATTTTCTATATTGTTTTAAATAAGAATTAGCATGTAAACCTTTGGAAGTTGTTTTTTTTGTCACCCTTGTCCTAAAGATAGAGATATATTTATATAAAATGTGAATAATTTTTGTACAGAAAAATTATATGGACTAGAATGAGTTGGTGAAAAGGAGTCTCACTTTTTGGTGAAAAGATGTTCCCTAACATTTCCTAAGAGCTTTGGTGTATTCAGAAAAAAATCCATACACAGGCAACCAGAAAACAACAGGCTTTACATGAAAAGTGTTTTGAATGTGATCATGAAAAGAAATTGGCCTTATTAAAGCTTGACAGATGAAGTCACATGTATTTTCAACTTTCTGTGATGATCCAGATTATGAACACGGTGGTTTGTTTTGCGTTCTAATAAGAGTTAGCTATTAAAAATACTTGTCAATTTTTCCGAAGTGTTCAAAAATGCAAGTCACTCTCCTGAACTTTTATTAAAACTATCATTTGAATGTTTTATTAAAACATCATATGAAAATGAAACGCTGCTTAACAGGTTACTTACATCTCTTTTTTTTTTTTTGGTGACTTAATAAACTTGATCTAGTAGAGCCAGAAAAAAGTGCAATGGTTTATAAAACAGCTGAAAAAAAACCTAGCTTTATGCATAAACTTCAACTCCATGTTGAAAGAGAAAATAGCTTTGAAACTGCTTTGACACATCTAAACCTTTCAAACATTGTGGCTGAAAAATATTGGCACTCTACAGTCATGTAAAAAGCTGAAGCAAATATTTCACTGTCACTTTCATTAGTGTAATGAATCACAGAATGGTTCTGAAAACTATTTGCAAAATCTTGAAATTTTGGTTATAATTTAGAAGCTAAGAAAGAAGTTCAAAGACAATGTGATGGTGAATAGCATTGGAATTTATGTGGGAATTTCTTGTTTTACTATGATCAAAAAAAAGCAAAATGCTCTTGTCAGAGGTCAGAAGATAAGACCAGAGTAACTTTCATGCCAATATCACTTTATAGTCATTAGGTCACTGTTTCAGCCTTACTAGCAATGGAAGTAAAATATTGATATAGCCTGGAGGAACACCATTGGAGATAGATATTGATCCTTTTGAACCTTCATTCGCTTTGAATTTCAAGCCTCTCATTAGAACTGATATATAGATACAATGGTACACGTGGGATTACAACTTCTTTTATTGCCCTATCAAATACCTTATCAACAGATCTAAACATTTTTGACTCATGTGAAATATTTTTTGGACATTTATAGGAAGAATACGTTCTCATTTAGGCATGCTATTCTCTATATACCGTCTGTGGACAAGGAAATACTTCCTTTAAAATATCTGAAGGCTGTTATCTGGTTTTTATCAATCTTTTCAGACCAAATTAAGGCAGTTTTTGGGTTTGTGCTTGCTTTAAGGATAATTTTCAAAGCTTCTAAATATTTCTGTCACCGTATTCTGGATTCCAATTTTGTCTAAATTTTTTCTTATAGTTCAGTGACCAAAAAAGCAGCATTCCAACCGAAACCACACCAGTGCCAAGTAGAGCAGAATAATTACCATCTGCATCTTACATTTTACACCTCTGTCAAATCCCACTAAAATGACTCTTGCCCTAAGTCACTATACAGGTGATGTAGATTGTAAGAGCAATTTTACGCATCCTTCCTCAGTCTTTTTCAGTACATATGTCATACAAAATATTTCAGTTTTACTATCTTTGTATGTAAGTTTTCTCCTGGACTGTGCTAATAGTTTTATTTTTATCTTTATTTTGCTTCATTTTATTGATTTCTTGAGTTTTTAAACAACATTTCAAATTCTATTTTTTTTGCTTAGTATAAGAGAAAGACAGGTCATTAAATACATGCTTTTTTAATTGGATTCAGCCTTCTTAAAAGTCACATTAAAATTGTGAAAGGAAATATTGCAAGCTTACACTGTAAAACAACAAGAGTGATGTTAAGCACACTGTATTACTAACCTTCTGCAAGGATTCCTATGGAAATCCCTAATGATTTATAAGTACATTCACAGTCCCTTTGGTTTATGCTTGCTGAGTGCACTCAAAGCATAACCTATTTTCATAATCCCTGCTTCACACACTCTTTGAGGATTTGCAAACTCTTGCAAGATTGTAGAATCCGTTGCACTTCTACCATCTATTGTCAATACATTTGTTGGCAATCACTGTAAATCCAAGGTTTCTTTTTTTTTTTAAACTTTGGCCTGTAATGTTGAAAGTCTTTTGTTTAAGGGTAGCCTTTTCTTCATAATGTCAGATTCGTGTTCACTCTCCAGCCTGGCCTGATTCTGCACTTACTGAGTCTGGAACACATTTTTGCCAATACTCTCCTTCTTCCCAATTATCTTGACCTTTGCCCAAGTTCCCTTAGTGACCTGGTATCTGGGTGAATCAGTTATTAAGATCAGTGTTGTAAGATATATCTGTATATACTTTTCTAGTTATTCACAAGATGTTTTAAGCATTAAGTTTCCTTCTTTTCAGGTGGTTAAACATGCTTCTGTTTTATACTTATTTTTGGGTTGACTTACAGTTTAACTTCTATCCCATGCTATTGCTGCTATTGTTGCCTGTGTAAGCTGATTGAAAATAAACAGAAAGTTCGTGATGCAGAAACAATCATTCTCAAAAGTAAGGCTGTGTGCTGCAGATTTTTCTTTTAATGGCTTTTGTTTCTTCCAGAACATTATACTGAGGGTAAAATTCTCTAATATATGGAAAAAGTCTGGTCCTCTTCCATCTGGTTTGGATACACAAGTGAAGTCATGCAGAGGTGTCCAGGAATATTTCTTTGTAGCAAAGGGAGCAAGTGTGGCATCTGTTCATGGTACAGAGCCACTTTATGTCTCTCTTTTATATCTTCCTTGCTGGCATGCCATGGCATTTTCTCAAGCGCCAGCTTTCAAGGTAAGTGGACATAGTGATTTGGTTCTTAAAATGGATGAGAAATTTTCTTTCATTGTAGAACAGCAAAAAGTTTTTTGCAGTAAAATTAGAAATCTTGTTGAAAGGTAAAAGATTGCTATTCACAGACCACCCCTGCAGCTGTCACCATTATCCCCCGACGGGCCAAATATTCTTTGAGTTAAACTAAGGCTTGAATTAAGCCCAAAAAATCTTAGTTTATGTAATTGGCTGCCTATTTCTTGTCTATATGTTTACTTTTACTTTCATCAGATGGAATGAGTATGAAGTTCCACATTGTTATGAGAAAATTATACCTTCCCTTTCAGTTGAATTTAAATGGCCACATCTGGCACACTTCCTAATCTGTATTTTCTTCATTGTGATTTTTCCTATGTCCTTCAAGGATATTTCCCACTTCTATATTAAAACTATTTTTTACAAACATTGAGTAGGCTTAAATCTTTCATATAAACTAAGATTCCCTTGAAGGGTGATCTTACAGTTAATAAATTGCTCTTCTCTTACTCAAGAAACAGGGCTATTTTATGTCTTGTCTGAGCTACCTTACTATTTACGCAGTCAGATTACAGCCAACATAAATGGTAAAGATCTTCTGAAAATCCACTCTCCCTGGGCATTCAAAAAGAAAACAAACAGTAAGTAACATTAATCTTGTCTTATTTTTTCCTTCCATACACAAATTACTCCTTCTCTGGGATCATAGTAATAAATCTTTTTTCTGATATTCTATGTTTCATTCTGTCTTATCCTATATCTCTACCTACCTAGCAGATAGACTGAAGTCTGTGCTGATCAAAGATGAGACATGAAAACTCAGTAAAAATTTGAATCAAAAAAGATTTGAATAATATTAGGTTAAAGATTTTCCATACTAAAATATGACACTGAAATAGAAGTCATTTTAATTAAATCTTTGCCTTCTGGCTTGCTAAATGCAATTCAGAAATTCCTTTCTGACTTTTACATTTGTTGTGGTTTAGGAATGGTTTCCCTGATTCAGTGCTCCCACTGAGACTTTCCAAAGTCTCAGCTTGCAGCTCTCAGTGCAGCTCGCTCCCTGCCCTCCCTTTCCCTTCCCCTCCCTGCTGCAGTGCATTGGAGAGGAGAACTGGAGACACAAAAGACACAGATCACAGGCTGTGATAAAGCAATTTACTGGAGACATTGACATAAGAATAAAAAAAAACCAGCAACAGCAACAATATTAATAACAAAACTGTACAAAATAGAGAGTGGGGCGCTTGACCCAGCTGCCGCCGTACCACCCAAACCAGCGTTACCCCCCGTTCTGTCTGCCACGCTTGCTTGGCTGGAAGGAGCCCTTTCTTCTTGGAAGGGAAGATTCCTTTTTCTGCTGCCCCCAGCAATGATGTGAGATGATATAGGATAGCATCTGGGCCTTAGCCACACTTGCTCCCACCTACTGCAAAAATTAACCTTGTCGTAGCTGTAACCACAACAAGCGTCCAGTTAACCTCTCTGACACATATAAACAGAGCTGTACCTGAAATACTCCTTTTCCTTTTCTTCACATGCATGAATTTCATACTTGTGTATTTTGGCTTTTTTTTCTACTGACCACTTTTTTTGTAAAACTTGATTTTGGTGAAATACAGAAGAAGGCAATTTTTAAGAGAGTAAGCTTCAGGTCACGTAAAGACCTCAAAGCTGCCATGTTGCAGATTATTGTTCTTGTGGTAAAACTCAACATTTCTAGGAGGATACAGCTTTCAAGTGCCTGGTGCTCATGAAGACACATTATGTGATGCCATGTGTCAAATCTCAGTCTAACACTTTTGCTATGTGGTATTCTGCAAGGAGGCTCATGTCAAGTTGAAGAAATCGAAACATAGAAAAAGAGGAAAGAATAACCTTGTGAAGAGCATAGTTCTGTTGCATACCAGAATAAAAAAGAAGAATGTCATTGCAAGGGTATAAGACTCCTAAAAAAAAAATTACTCAAACCCACCATTTTAAGTTAAATGCTAAGTAGCCTTTCTTTTAATGAGCATTATAATTACTGCAAATGCCAGTAGCAATTATGAATATACACAATAACCTGAACACACAGAAAAAGGGCTGAATATTGTACCTATTCTGAGAAATAACATGAAAACCTTGTAAATTACATATAAAAGTTGAAGTGCATTATTCTTTTGCTGAGCCCTTTACAGAGGTAAATTTGAACATCTGCAGAACTAAAATTATAACACCATTAGCATGTTCTGGAGAAAAAGTGCATGTTACCAGGAGATAAAGCAAATTACCTCAAATGTATCACCTTGAACTAAAATGACCTCAAACCTAAATTAAGTTTCTAGTCATCTTTGAAGGTTGTCTCAGCACGAATTTATGACCAAGTTCCTTTGCAAATAATAGGTTGTATTTTCATTATATACTTGAATTTAATGTCTTTGCCAAATTTGTGCATTTGGTTATGGTCTGGAGAGTTGTAGGATGAATGTATTGGACATGAGAGTTATTTTTTCTCTTTGAAGAGATATTCATCCAAACAAAGTAAGATTAATAACTTGTCTGTTTATTTCAACATACTCTTTTTCTTCAGGGAGTTTTGAGAAAAATTTTTTTGTGTGTGTATATCATCACAGTCCATATCTTAACTGGAAGTCTGTAAGCCAGCACAGAAGTCCTTCAGGGAATTTTTCAGAGTTCTTCCTTGCAGTTAGGCCAGATGTTTTCACTGCATGGTTTTCTTGTTTCATCTTTCCACAGCAGCTTCCTACAGTATTTCGGGAATCTCTGTGTTAGAATCTCTTCCCCAAACATTTTCTAAACTCTTTGTGCATTTCATAACCTAAAAATCTTGTGACACTAGTGTAAATATATAATACCATTAAACGAGTTATTATAAAAAATGTGCTTTCTGAGAAGCTGTGCTGGAAAACAATGTCTGAGTGCCCTGCATAAATGCTCCTTTTATAAATGAACCATAGTAATTTCTAATAAAATTACTCACATTTTGGAGATTAGATATATATAATAAAATCTATTAAAATATTGATTTATAAGTTCCAAGATGATGTACTAATAAAAAAATACAAAACACTAAATTGTAGATTAAGATGTAGATGCTAGTATTCAATAGAAGTAATGTAAATTCTTGGAGAAAAAGTATTGCAGCTTGGTTTAAGGAGCCATTTAACCTCAGGCCTATTTAGCATTGGCCAGAAATAAAGGCTCAGTGAAGAGGGCAAGATGAAGCAGTAGGTGTTTCTTTCCTAAATATTTAGCTACATTAATGTGAAAAAAATCTGAAGAATATGCCTGAAATATATAGTGACTCAGTCCTATTGAAATACTTGGGTTGTTAGGTCCCAAAATACTTTGTGAATGAATGTTTTCATTTCCAATCAATTTTAAAATTTATATCTTAAGAACTGCTATTCAGATTCTACCCAGCATTTGAGATGCATAAAATGTCTGGAACTGGAGGCCATCAGTGCTCTCCATCATGCTCACTGCTCACCTAAAGAGGACATTAACAGCAATAAGAGGTGAGTTTACCCAGTGCATTACAAGTTTCATCGAGAATGGTGGATTTAGCACAGATCCTTTTTTACTTGCTCAGGCTGGTACAACAGCTTTATAGGAAAGTTGTAACGGGATCACCACACAGAAAGCAAAATAGATATAAAAAACTCAAATCTTCCCATCTTCTCAATTTTTAGAGTGTTTGCATTGGATATGAGAGTCACAGGTTCAAGTCCAATTCAATGTTTGAATCTCCATTTCTTAGTAGTTTTTAAGAAAAACTCCTATAATATTTTCTTATTGAAGTTTTCAATAAAATGTCTAAGACGATATTATGTTTATGTCTGCTATCAAAATTTGTTAACATATAATCCTGCATCCAAAATAAATGTTGTTACTGTTGTACCTCTGCAACATCTATCAACTAAAAAGTGAAAAAAATTAGAACTGTATTTTGAAAGTGCCTGGCATTTACATGACTTTTTCAGGACATCCTGGACTGCTGATTACACAATGTGAGTGTGAGTTCTGCATACTCTCTTAGATGAAGCATGCTGTGCAGTGCTTCAGCCTGCTGTCCTGCCTGCCATCTTCATTTCCAGCACTCACAGATGCTCAGTTCTAGTGTAGCCCCAAAATGAAGTAATTTGTGTTCAAAACTGAAATGATCTGCTGAATTTCAGTATAGAGAATTGTTTCCCCATACAAAATGTCTGTGTATTAATAAAAAAACCACTTTTCTAGGCCAGATTTTGTTTCCTGGAAGATATCATTGATAAAAACAATTTGTGTTCAGCAGAAATCCAAAATATAGCCCCATACCTGCCACTGTGAAGGAAATGAACTCTATCCCAGCTGACACCAGGACAGTGATTTTCTGAATTAACAGATAAAATTCTTTATCATCTCCCATGTTCATATACAAGCCATAGGAAAAAATGAAATTCTTGGAGGAGTAAGATTCTTGAATGAGATGGGTTTTCAAATGTCCTTCTGTATTTAAACAAATATTTAAATAACTGTCAGCATATATTTTGTTTAAGCAAATATGTAAACAATTGATAGAAAAAAATAAAATTAAGAAGATATTCCATGTTTCTAGAAAACTCTTTTGGTGCCTATGACTGTGCTGGGCTCTACACAGAAAAAATTCTGGCAATTGACTGTGCCTGGTATTTCAGTGTCCAACATTCAACAGATGAAAAGGATTCACAAAGTAGGACTTGCCCAAACTTTTCTAAACGGGATCAGGGACCTTACCTGTGTCACTGCAATCTTAATATCAGTCTCTGTGACTTCTCACCTACCAGTCCTATGGGGAACACTGTTTTAATGTGATACCTTCACAGGCAAACCTCAGATTTTCAGACTTTGAATGCAAACACTTGCTTTGATCCCTTCCCTGACTTACCTAAGCCATGGTTTGTTGTTTATTCAGAGGCATTATTTTGAATATAATTATATCATAATTATTATTAATCTGAGCCTTTCAGATAAATAATGAACTGACAAACTGCAGAGTTATTTTGACATTCCACCTTTGACCATAGATTTATACTGAATATCTTAAATTACTATTTCCTAACTGCAAAATAGAGTGAATACAGTGCACAAAAACCCCCAATCCATTGTGTGCAAGTAGTCATTCATAACTGTAAATGCTGAGCAAAGGGTGTCATGGAAATTCCTTTATGTTACTAAACCAGAATATAATAATCTGGGGTTTTTGTTGCTGGTCTCTATTTTCTGCTCTTCAGCTTTGTCAGCAACATTCAGTATGCCTTGGTCATTCATCAGGCTGGAACATCCAAGGCTTTTATTGTCTTGCCTTTCCCTTCCATCCCCAATTTATTGAATGGCCTTTTAATTTAAGTAATGTGTGTATTGCACTTTAGGAACCTCTATTTTGGATGTTCAATATTTCTGTTATTCTGTATAATGCATAACTATTTCTGGATGTGTAACTCAAGGTTTTGTGTTGTGCCAGGTGGCAAGGAGAGTAAAAGCCCTAGATATAAAAAGAGCAGAGGCATGATAAAATGCTCATGGAATTATGGGACATTCTTTAATTGATTTTAACAGGCTTTTAATTAGACTTTTTAAAATATATACTCCTAATTTCTGCTAATAAAACTTACACTTTAATTCTTTTGAGGAAGGAATAATCTTTTCTTTTAGACAGCAAGCTTTTGAGATCTAAAAGCCAAATATTATATATTGACTATAAAAGTCATATAGGAATAACCAAATAAGAATTCCAGTACTGAAACATAATGGTATTATGTAGTTTTTTATGGGGACTACTGATGCTAAGAAAAAATGCTTTCAATGGTTATTTTTCTGCAAGATTTTGAAGATTAAAGTCAACTAAAATATTGTAACAATTAGTCAGCTTGCAATAAATATAAATGAAAATTATTATATTTTATCTTAAGAATAAAATTTATGTTAGAGAACAGCCATTACATCAAAGATATTTTCCAGAAGTGAGTACATGACTGGATGTAGATATGTACTAAACTTTCACCACAAAAGAGAAAAATATTCACTGAACAAAACCAGCAATTATTTAGTAGTTCTCATTCATAACTACAGTTTCAGTGAAAATAGAACTGTCACCATGAGGCATGCCTTCAACATGTTTTAGGAAGCTATGGAGGTGCTACTAAATTTAAAAAAAAAATTGCAATGGTAAAGAGCTGTGAAATAATGTTAAACTAGGGTTAGAGGTTTTCTTGTTGATAAGAACTGGCTTTTAGTAACTGTCTTCCCTTTCACAAACTAATTATTTAACCATTTAAAAAAAATCTGCCTACATGCTGAAATGTCCTATTAGCTGAAAATATGCATGATAACTTCATAATAATTGGATCTCTTGTCATTTTTTAATTACTTACATGGTAGCAACTGCAGGTGTGAATGATCTGTTACTGACAGATGCTGTTAACACTGACCTAAACGAGTTCAAGACCACAGGAGGGAATTTTAACATCCTATGTGAATGTTGTTCAGAAGAACTGCTTTTAACAAAATTAGTGTGGAGGGGATTTTTGTTTTGTTTTGTTTCTTTGTGGATTTTTTGTTTGTTTCATTGTTACTTTTCTTTTTCCTGCAAGGGAAGAGATCTTTAATGGGCTCTGATTTTAAAATCGGAGGAAGGAAAAGAGCTTGATGTTGCTGCTCTAGAAAACTAAATCTTGCCTTAGGTTATAAGTGAGTAGGCAGCAACATTTCAGACAGAAATTAGGAATGGCCACATTAAAAGTATCTGCTGTATGAGAAAGTGAGATCTACTGAAAGCACTGACGTTCTAATGAACAGTATCCAATGCATGTTTGTTTTTATCTGGATAAAATAACCCACATTTTAATTTGCCATATTCCTTGGGATGCAGGACACACAAAACTTGTGCAAAATTTCAGTTCCAATTTGCACATTAATGAAAAGAAACATTCATGCATCATACATAATTTAAAACACTAAAGTATGAAGCATCTGTTCAATGCAGTTAGGATTGTCTTATGTCGTCCACATGTACATTTCTCATTTATACAAATGGATAATATTGAGATTAATTGATGTTTCTTTAAGAAAATGAGCAGGTGCTAGAGTTTATTATGTTCTTTATCAATTTTAGAAAGGCATAATTACTTTTTTTAAGGGCTACGTTTTTATAAAATATAAAATTCCTTGCCATTTTTTCAGTGCTCTGCATGATACAACTGTCAGAGCATTCTATAAATAAAACATACCCATAAATACTTCATAAGGATGATACTTCCACATCAGCTTGTGAATACAATAAGAGTTTTGATATTAAAAATTGTAGTAATTTTATTTTTTTGCCTTACATGTTTTTTAAAGAAAAAAATTAAAAATATAGCTGTAGGAGAGATGACATAAAATTGAAAATGTCTAATTCCATGCTTGACTTCAATATTTTTAGGGTCATTTATGCCTGCATATATCCAATGGAGAATATCTGTGGGCTAATAGTCTTCAATTCCAGAGTAAACAGCATCTCCATTGTCTGTCTGTATATTCCAAATCCAGCATCTTCAGAACTGGGAGAGCATCCTGTTCCTTCATCTTCAGCAGTAACTAACCCTACCTATATATTAAGGAGTTGTTTATCTCACTGAGTCAATGGCAAAATGAAGCCTAACAATATGAACAGATCAATCATTAAGGGCTAGTGGAACAGTCAGCACCATTTAATAAACCAAAATAAATGGAAACAAGACAAAGTGCTGCTGGGATTAAAGAATGAAAAAAAAAAAGTATAAGAATGAGATCATGGAATGGCAAACTGTATCAAGGACAGCAATAACTGGACGTGAGTTTTCATTTCAATACCATGACGAAATTGTGAGGTACT
>WAAE01029187.1:0-17260 GCA_013400495.1 Nicator chloris | reverse complement strand
TATGCTTGCAGTCTTTTATTGCCAGGCACCTCTGAACTCCCTCTTCCTTTTGAGAGCGACTGACCAGAACAAAACACACTGTTCTAGTCACTCTGAAACGTTAATTTACCAAAATGCATTAAAACTGTACTGTCATTTTCTCTTACTGCTTTTACATCCTTATAATGTGCTGGCCTTGGTCCACTGCTCTGCATCCAGCTGAAGTTTTCACTGAGATTCTTGAGTGCTTCATAAAGAATTCTAAAGGTAGGGTTTTCCAGGAAGTCTTAAGAGATCTAGGTGCCCGTCTCTAATTTGAAATTCAAATTTCAAATGCATCAGTAATTGAAGCTCCTTGGACTCTGCAATGCTCAGGCTGTATCTCTTCCTAAAGAGATGTCTGGTGCAACGTTGTGAATTGAGTGGATGCTGAGGATTTCCTGTGCATTCCTACACTTTGCTTTCTGAGCTATTTTTTAATTCACATTGAATATTTGCTTTTTTACCCTGAAACTAATAGTGAAGTACTTTGTCAGAAGGCCAAACTTTGTCAACCTGTTTTTCACCCCATGGGATTTAGCTTGCATGACCAATGGAATCCAAAAGCAGTGTATAAATTTTGCTCAGCAAAGCAGGATATGTGTTTGTTCACATGGCAGGGAGGCATAATTTAAACAAATTGATTTAATTTTAACGTATCATTGCTCTTTTCCGTTTTCTGGCTAATTTCAATGTAATTTCTCTCAATTTACATCAATGACTGTGATGTTTTCAGAATTGTTTATAGTTTTAAAATATCTTTCAACATGTGGGCTGATATTGCTTGGTAGTTTTTCAGCTCTGTGATTTCAAATCTCTCCAGAACACCTGGATGTATTTCTAAGCATGCATAGTGATTGAATGTTTCCTTTATTGTTCAGCTGTAGGAATGTAACTCAGCATTTCCATCTTAAGGGATTCATTTTATGGTTTCCTCCATTCTTCTATCACCTGGACACTCAAGGTGTTTGAGTTTGCATTTGTACCATGACTACAAGGTGAGAAATAATACAATTCTGAAAACACAAGACGAGGAAGAGAGGAGAATCTTTCAAAATTTTTGTAACTTTGCTACTGAGTAAAAAATACTACCACTGACCTCTATGGGACTAGAATGAGACCAGCATAAATGGTTCTGAAAAATTTCACTCTCAAGGCTTGTCTTCAAGGGGAAATTACTGTGAGAAATCTGAGGTGTAAATTACAAAACATATTAGCTGTTGAACATTAACTTTCCATGTGAATCAACAGAGGTTGAGTAAGTTGCTCTATTTGTAGTAATCAACTGTAAATTCAAACTCCATGTCACTTTGTTATGGCATAACTGCACAAGGGATGTTTGATCCGGTCCCCACAAGAAAATTTGAAACCTGAACTCCAATTAATTCAATTTCCACTCAAATCTACCACAAGACCATCCTTAACCACTTTCGCCTCCACTGTAGTAGAATCTAAATTTTCTTAAGGTTTGATATGTTGTAACAAATCTAAGTTCTTCTGCACTTGAACATTTGATCCTGAACCTGTTTCCAGTGTACACACATTTACTATTTTCAATCCACTTTTACAATCTACATTTATCAGCATTGGCTGCATTGCTCATACACCCACATAATTAAAATTCTTTGATCTGCCTACATTATTTTCTGTTACTATCTGTTCTATGTTTCTCTATGTGCTATATAGATGTGTGTATGTATTTGCACAGGTACAGAACCTAACTGTGCTCACTAAAATTATTAACAACCTGGTTTTTCCTACAAATGCTCAATTTGGTTTTTTTGCTTTTCATCACTTCCCTTGCTTTCTCCAATCCTTTCCTCTTTCACTTTGTGGTGCATTTAGTAGAAGACAGTTATGTGTTATAATTTAAAGTACTTCCCATTCAATTTCTCTTGCATATTTGTATATACACAGCAGATCATGATGTTTTATGAAACAGGCTGGATTCATGATTTATTTCTCCTGGTACTTTTATATTTGACTGAACTATTTCCAGACTCTGAATGACAGCTGTGTCAGCTACATTTTTAAATGTCAGAGGAAATAGCTTTATTTTATTATTTTTTATTGCTTTTTTCACGTTATGCCCTAATTTTTTATATAATTTTGGTAAGTTCCTTTGTATAAGTGTAATGATTCTTTCACATTCAGTAATTGAATCCCTTATTTCTCACACACTGACAAATATTGTTTGATGCCAGCAGCTTGATTCTGATCTCAAAAATTTGCACTGAACTGTTTATTTTCTATAAACTCAAAGTCAATTTTTTTGTTGCCTATAATTCCTCTTTAAGGTATCACTAATTGTAATAATTTTCCAAGTGCATCCATATCACCTCCCTGGACAAAAAACCTTCCAGGATAAATTTAACCTTCTCTTAATATTAATCTTCTTTTTGCCTGAAATTGATAGATGCCATTAAACAGTAAGTGAATGTGAAAATATTTTAGCTAAGAAATATCAAACTGCAAATTTAAGATGAAAATTGGACATTAAAAATGTGAAATAATATATAAAATTTATAGTTTGTAGAAGAAATACTGTCCTCCCTTGAGAGGAAAAGTTATTATCATTGCTTTAAAACAGAACTGGCATCAATAACCAGTAGCTTAGACTGAGTACTTGCACTACCTCTTTTAGGATGCTATAAACAGAAATAACTATTCCATATTTTATAGTTACAAATTAAATTTCAAACCCAGATTTATTTTTTCCTTGTGAGCACATATTTTAAGGTAAGAGGAATGAACACTCATAATCAGAATGCAGAAAAAAACCCTTTATTGTCACAAAATTAAACATGATGTTGCTTTAAATAGAAGTACACGTTTCTCACAAACTGGGCTCAGGGGAAATAGTATTATGACTTTATTTTCAAACCACTGTATGTGGCAATGGCCAAACACCAAGATACTAAACCCTGAGAGCAGGAGGATGGATAAGTTGTTAAGTAAATTGGAGATTCCACCAGATATCCCCTTTCCCTAACTAAATTTCATATTAATCTTTCTGAAATACTGTGTGAATGTGAGGCTTTTTAGACTATTAAAGTCTTATGAAATGGTACAAGGTTTGGACACATCATCTGCTGCAAAGGGGGAGGCTGCAAGTGTCTGCTAGAGAACCTTTACACTTACTGGGTGTGTGTATTTCTTACACATACTGGTATTTCTTCCATGCTGCTGAGTTGGGAAACTCTTGTATCAGTGCCTGAAAACAGGCAACCTTCAGTGGAGTTCTCAGCCATCCTAAGATGCAAAAAAAAAGCCTTGGGTGCTCAAAATCTTTAAAAATTACACCACAATTTTGGTACTGAATGAAGATTCTCTAGTCTCAGCTTCAGCACTATCCAACTGCATCTCCATCTCACTGAAGGAGCAAACTCCTGTTCTCTGTGGTAAAAGGCAGCAGAACGTCATTCTGATTTTACCTGGTTTTAGGCAGTCTGATTTGAAAGTGTTGGCTTGGTGCTTTGCTTTCTGTTTTTTATCTATGAATCCCACTGGACTTGTAAATTAACTGGTATTCACATGTTGACATTTGTTCTTCAAAATGTTTAAAGTGACTGCTAAGACACATGCTAAGAAGGATGCTGCAGAAAAACTGCTAATAATACCCTGTTAACACTGCAAAAACTCCTAATGCGTTCACAAGGAGAAAAAATATAGTCAGAAGTAAAAGGTACAGTGAGATAATGATTTTCTTTAAAATTGCACCATCTGGAGGGACTGCTAAGGGTATTCATGGGGCAAAGAAACAGGGATCAGGATGCACAAGATGTGTATTTTGTGTTTAAAACCACCACATACCAACACCTACATCTTTGCTTTATATAACAGTGCTTTACTGGTAATGGAGAACAGTGAAAAGAGAAATGAGTACTGATCATCAACTTTTCTTTTTTTTAATTCCCTGAGAAAAAAGATTAAGTGGACTAGAACAGTATGGAATATGTGGATCATAAGATATATAGTTTTTTATTTGGGAAGAAAGGAGACTGAGAGAGAAAAAGTAAGATAATGGAGGTACCTTTCTCCTCTATGTTATGTTGAAGTATTGGTCCTTGGGGAAATGTCCAGTTGCACTGTGAGATCAGTCTGCTGTCATACTGTGTCTGCTTGGGTAGCTGAAAACAGGGGATTTAGGATCAATTAAAGTACATGTGTTGTACAGCCTGCCCAGTCTTTAGAGAATGGCTTTGAACATTCCAAGTCTTTATTGCTCTAATTAATATGCAGTTAATGATGATAATATATCAGACCCATTCCCTATCTCTGCCTCTTCCTCTGTTACAGGTGTTCCTAACTCTGTTCCTAACTCTCTGAATACTGATAAGACCATTCAGATTTAAGGAGAAAAATATGAAAAGGTCATTATAAGATACCTAGGTGCAACAGATGTTTTCTAAATTGATACTACAGTTTCAAATAAAAAAATTCTACTGATAAATTTTATAGTTTAAAATTTTATAAATTTTAAATTTTATAAAGAGGAAACATGCCATTTGAATCTGAGAGTTAATCTTACCATGCTCTTATTTTGCCTCCAACTACATCCATTGTAGCTCCTTTTCTAGTTAGAGTTTCTACTGTGACAAACCCTCACCATTCGTCACAAGTCTCATAAATCTGAAATCTTAGAAGTCCACATCCTGAATGTATGTGATGGCTCCTAAATATGACTTTACCTTAAAGACTTAGGTGAAAATTGACAGAGCTTAAAGGTGCCAAAAAATTGCTGTAGGCACTCTTAGCCATCAAAGAGCCTTTCTGAGAAGCTGTAACTGATTTGAAGCAAAGCAGCATTACAGGGAAAGTGTGGAAGACTTGTTTGGGTGCACCATGGCCCTGAGCTATGGGGCAGAAGTGATGCTGTGTGGTGAGGAGCATGTTCTGCTTGAGGTGCTATAGAGTGCAGTGGTGTACCAACAGAAAGTGTTTCTGTGAGGGCACCTTAAACCCACAGATGAAGAGGATGTTTTTGGACAGGGGAGTTGTCATAACAGTCTGGACTGGGCAGAAAGAGGAAATGGAATTGCTGTTTTCCACTGAAATGTAGGAGTTTTTGACATGTGTACCTACATCTATGGTTGTACTACTGACATGACTATAAGTTCAGGCTCTACATCAAAGTTTGAAAAATTTGGACTGCATAGAAGCTTTCCTAAGTCCTATCTTTCCTAACTAAAAAGTGGAAAAGACAGATAAAGCCCTACTAAATCTCAGAAGTCCTGGAGAAAATCATTAGAATTGTGTGGTATTAGTTATCTGTTCTCAGACTCTTCAGAGTGGTGAGTATTCTTTTACTGTATTTTAATGTGCCACTTTGGCAGTGGAAATGGGTTTGGCATGGAACAAGGATCTGATTTCTGATTTTCCATAATAGCCAGAAAATAATCTGCCTTTTACTTACTCCGTGTTTTCAATCTGTCATTTTTGCCTCCCAGTATCAGCCTGAGGAGGAGTGTGAGAGACACAAGTGTCGTACTTGGGGCTGTTTTATGTGTTGTATTCCAGTTATCAGGCATTTTCAGACATTCCCTAAATTGCTTTCATTCCTGTATCTCTACAGATGTCTGCTGGGCTGGATGTGCACATAGCTCGGTGATGGATGCGTTGAAGGCATTGAGCTTCTGTTCAGGAAAAGTTTTATCTATTTGTTTCTTTTCTGTTTGTCTGTTCTGTATTGCAGTGTATTTACCTTCTTTATTAGCAAGGATTTGTTTACCAGTGGAAGACAGAGTTTTGACTAATATATTTATTTTATGGATGTATATTTGTTTATTTTATATTTATATATTTATATTTTATGTTTACTTATTAATCAGTGTTAATAATTGGTAAGCAGTTGCCTTCTATGGTCACTTCAAGTTGTACTTGTTTGTTTACTTTGAGAAAAGATGGTCTGTGAGGTCCTTTCTGTATAATTTTTGATTCTTTGATGCCCAAAGTCTCTCAGCATACCTAAACTCAGTGTGGATTTAGTATGTTTCTTGGTTTGTAAATCCCATTATTTTGACAAATGTTCACAGTCACTCTGTTTTTCTCTGAACTTTATCTTGATCTTCTCTCTTATTAGGGCCTGTACCAGTACCCCAAATTTCAAATTTAATTTTCATTCTTGAGTCTGGGATTGATTTATTATTTCAGCTTCCCTATATCACATCCTCTGTTCTGTAGTCACTCTTTAAAAAGAAAATTGCTCCTGAGCTGTTTTTTCTTTTTCCTTAAATTTTGTTCAGTCATCCTTTACAAGGCCGAAAGATTTCAACTCTGATGGGTCTTTCAGCTGCCTTTCTTTTTTTTATTCTGGGTGAATTCCCTGTTCAGTTTACATTTGTGCTCTCCAGGGTAACCCTGAGCCAAGAAGTTGGATCCTTCTCTTACTGTTTGCATTTGACATGAGAAGGTCTCCAGCCTGGTGGTTGTTGGACAGCAGGACCCATGACCAAGGGAAGGATCAGTTTGTTTCATGTCTTGTATGATGGGGATATAGAGCAGCTATAGGGACCCAACAGAGCAATTCTTATCAGACAACATCAGAGAACTGCTTCCCAGGGACTCATGCCAGAGCCTTGGAAAAGCTCTGGATATTAAAAAAAAGCTCAAAAGGATATAAACAAAGGGTAAGATACTGACCTTAGCTCTTCAGATTCATCTGAGATGTCTCACTGTTGGACAGATTTCAAGGTGGGGGCAAAGAAGCCTCCCTGCCTGCAAGACTTTTGTTGCCTGGCTTCTCCCCCTGGCCAGGTCCCCAGATGTCACTCCTGGCTGTCTTAGGGTGATCCCCGAGCAGCTGCCATGGTCTGATGGGCTTGGCCCAGGCTGCTCCTCCCCTGCACTGGGGCAGTGCTGGAAACAAAAGGTGTAATATTTACAAGTGCTGCCCAGAAAAGCTCTGAGAAGAGTTATCCCTTTTTGAAATCCTTGAAGTGATACTGTCTTAAAACCAGCATGGGTTTGTGGTTTTTACTTGGTTGGGGTTTTTTGGCAGGGATAGGATTTGGTGGAGGGGTTTGTGTGTGTGACTTTTTAGAGTTTTGGGGGTGTGTGGGTTTTTCTGTTCGGTTTTTTTTTTTGATTGTTTGGTTGGTTTTTTTTTTTTATATCAGGAATCTGTGCTCTTTACAAGAGCATAAAAGATTTTAGGGTCAGTTATTTGACATGGAGGTCCTGTAGGAATTTGCTGTTTTGTACCACAGAGTTAACCTGTCCTCATCCCACTTGAAGGCTTCTTTTGCCATCTTTGACCCCCTGAGTTTTTTCCTTTAAAAGAAAGGTCTCTCATAAATCCTCTGTATCAAATTCTATTTCCTAAACATCTGTAAGTATTAGGGTGTTCTTTGTGACAATGAGCGTAGGAAAATTAATAATATTCAATTAATTATACCAGAGGTAGAGAGGCTGAAGTTTAACCTTTTTACTGTACTGTAGAAATATACACAAAAGCTACTTATCAGTCACACATTGTTACATCTTGCACCTTTATAATTACATGACTACTGTTTGTTTGGCTGAAAAACTGGCATGGCATCTTTGGGACTTCAATTTATATTAACTCAGATGCTTAATTAACAATTAGAGGTGTGAGTTTAATTCAACAAAATGATAATGCAATTCCATTTCAGATATGCCAATGTGATAAGTAAAATTGGCCTTCTCATCTGTGCTAATCTTACCACTCTCCACTCTTTGCATCTTAATAGGAACAGAATTTTTATTTATGTCTATTTAGAAGTATCTGTAGAATGTACCTGGCTTTATGGGCTAAACTTAGTAAAGATCTTTATGAAATTGTAATTCAGTGACTTTTATGTGGATGGTTTGAGTATGATATTTTTCAAAGATACCATAAAATATAAGTGTGTAAACTACAGCTGTATAAGGTTTATTTAGCTCAGATATTTATTAGTGTGTTTATACTGTATATATTACTGTACTGCTACATATTTGCAGTCATATTAACATCCAGCAATCTTCTATCCTGAGTTATTAGAAAAGGGAATTAGGAAATGTAATGCTAGCCTTAGGGAAGCAAACTTTTTTCAAAGCTCCTATCTGGTAATATCACCTGCCAATGATTTAATGGTGTTTATGCTAACATTTCTTAGCTTTCCTTTTTATCCATTATAGTCTGACTACCTCGTAGAAGCCTGCAGCCAATTGCTGTTACTTTGTAGCTCCTACCTTTACTCACAAAACAGCTATTTCCTTTTTTATTCCTTTTATTTATTCCTGTAAGGTAGTAACTCTTGGCTGTTGTAAAACCTCAGTCTCATTGGAAAAGGCTCACACAAATAAAGTCAGTGCTGAGATTAGGGCTTTAAAATGTTAATGTCTTTGTCTTTCTTTGTGCTAACATATATTTTTGTACTGATGCTTAAAGAGAAACCTTTAAATCTTTTCATTACCCAGAGAGGTGTTATGACAGCAAGGCAGCATTTCTGGACAGTCTGTGGGATCATGGGGTTTTTAGGTACTACCTCACTTAGGAATTCTTAGTGCATCTCCCTGACAAAAATATGTCCATGGTTTGAGTAAAATGAAAGTGAACAAAGTTTTTAGATGCCTACAAGGCTCTTAAGGTTCTTTACCAGCAATGTGAACTGCTACAATGTTTATTTGATTTTGGGTCTGTGGTCCTTTTCGTACTAAGTCCTCTGCTGGTTGAGAAGAGATCACTGAGCTCAACTTGCAGCTCTGTTACAAAACTCCAGTGTCGTGTTTTACTCTCTCTTACCCTTCCTTGCTTTCTCCAGCTGGCAGCAGACTTTTCCATGATTACAGGTGGGAAGTGTTCTTCATGTCCAACTCTGTATCTTCCTGGGAACTGACTGACCTCTCCTACCTGATTCTGATAAAGCCCAGCAACAACAGTGCAAATGTTATTTAGTTACTACAGTTAGTCTGGGAATTGAGCATAGCAGAAAAGCATAACAGAAAAGTTTCATGCCCTGTAAAGGGTTACCTCTGTGGGATAAATGTCCTTTCCCACATGGTATTTAGCCTCATGGAATAGGTAATTTCAGATTCTTCTGAATCAAATCTCACTTCTAGGGCACAGCTCTAATATTATTCAATTGCACCTGATTGATCTCATTCTAACATAAACCTAAAGTAATTGCTCAGCTTGTAATAAAATTGAGACTCACAATTGTTTTTACACAGGAAGCTTTTCCAAAATTTTTAATACTTTTCACACTCAGAAATGTGCTGTCATTGTCTCCTGAACTCTGCCTAGGCATATCTCACATGTGTGGGCAGTAGCTGAACTGTGTTTCCTTCCTATTAATATTAAAGAGGATACCTTTCTGTTCAACCATTGGACATGTGCCAAGTATTTTCAAATGTCCATTATTTCACAAGCTATATTATAATCAGAATTAAGGTATTATGAAGAGGATTTTTGAGGATAGTATTAATTCTAATATTTAGTGCTTAGAATGAATAGAATTAGTCATTACATTATTGGATTTGAATACATTGATATTGGATTCTATTAAACAGTGTGTCCCAAATGTACTGGATAATTCATTTGCCTTTTTTAAAAAAATGTATAAGCCATACTGAGTGCAGATTTGCATTTATTATGCTACGTAACTAATTCTAGTTTTACTGAAGGAAAATCATCAACCTAATTTCAGGTATTCCAAAACTTTTTGAATTATACTGTCATTGTTTAGAATTATTTATTACAAAAGCCAGTCTGTTTAGGGATACTTCACACGGCTCTAACTGACACCACAGTATGATTCTCCTTCAAAAAATTTCTGAAACTCTTCAACTTCTATGACCTTTGGTTGTGAATACAGTTAGGCTGGAATTGTTTTTTTATATTGTCAGCATTAGAGATGTTCTTAAGTATAGAGATATAATTGAGCTGTTACAAGTTTGTGTGCCAGTAAGCCTTAACATGTTTGCATTGTACTCTTCACAGTGATTGATCTTTCTGTTGGGATGAATTTGCATTTAATAGAAATTAACAGGAAAAGCAGTACCCTTTTTTCAATCCCATTATATTTTAAAAAACCAAGACAAAAATTGGTGGTTTGTTATACTTGCTCTGACCACCTCCCCTTGCTGCAGTTTTCAGTCACCAACAGAAGTATTTCTGCACAAATGCCTCGAAACAACAAAATCCTGTTTGTACTTGATTCCTTTTTTTTCTTTTGTGAGGAGCAAGTGGAAAGAAGCAGCTTTATTCCAAAAAAACCAACTTGAGTTTTATGCTGAAACATTGAGGAACCTCTTTGCTTTTCAGTTCAGCATGTAATCCAGCTGTAAGTTATCATAAGGGTTGTGAGAGGCTGCTGTGGAATGGCACCAAGTTGAAATTGGAAGGGGAATTGGATGGAGAATTAGAAGCCCTGGGGTTTTTACTCTTGGTTGGACTATAAACCTGCTATATGACCTTGAGCAGATCAGATTAACCTAACTTTCCAAAGCATTTGCACTCCTGAACTGGATCTATACATTGGTCAGTTGCAATTTCCTGTGAGAGAATGGTGCCTTAAAAAGGTGCAGGTAGTTCGTTAACACAGTGCTGCAGAATTCCCCAATGAAAAGCATTACAGGCAGTGTAATACAGGAAGTATTATTAGGAACTAATAATGTTATAAATTAGTAATAATAATATATTTAGATTTACCCTACGATTTTGTACTCTATCCCAAAGCAAGATAAATCATAAGACATTTAGAAGTCTTTTCAGACTCGAGTGCAGCAGTTAAGGGTCTTTAGTACATTTCTGTGATATTAAAATGATTTTTCAGCCAGTATAGCAGTTCTCAAGTCTATTCTAAGGTTTTAAAGAAATAAACAGCAGCCCAAGGTATTACTTACTTAATTAGTCCTTTCTGTAAGGAATGAATTTATTTCTGAACTGCATTTATGCTTAATAAGTCATCAACATCTGTTGATGTTCCTTATGTTACTAAACAGCACCAACACTACCAAATAATAGGGAAAAATGGTAATAAGGCATTGTAATTCTGCTCATGTGTCATGGGGTTAGTTTAATAAGAATACTTTCAGATTCTTCATTGGCACAGTGCACCAATGTAAAATATATTGTCCTCATTATAAAAAGCAGTTAATATCTTCTAAAAATATAATTGCATAATGGCATAAAAGCAACAACACAAAAATTATTCAAGTAACATTCCAATTATATATGATAAATCTGCTTTAAAACCTTTACATTTATGTAGCAATTATAACCTAACCACAGGATCTAACATCTTAGAGCTTCACTGAAATCAATCAAACATCTTAGGCCAAAGCTGAAATTTTGTTCTGATAGAATTGCTCCCAAAGACAATTTTGGTCTACTTAGGATCTAGTTTTACAGTGCATTTTGAATTTGATTTTTTTCTGTAGTATTTCCTGGGTAAGGTTTTCTTCCTGGCAATAATTCTAAGAAATTTGTAAAACAACTAAATAATTTGAAAAATGGTTAAAATGGTTAATAACAATGTTTAATTATTTTTCAAACAATACTTCAATCCCCAGAATATGCAGAATCCCTTCTGCTACTTGCTGTCTGAATGTGTTTTACAGAGAACTGCTGATTTCAGAGGGTAAATTAAGCTGACTCTCACTCACATCAGAAGTGAACCTGAGAATATTTTGGAAAACCAATCTTTCCTCAGTGATAAGTATAACTTTCTCAATCAGCTTACAGCCTTTGTTTCAGTATTTGCACCTGATTCTTAGTTGCATGAAACTAGAAAACTCAGTTAGGGATGAAATAATGTTGTTGTGTTGAATTTTTTAAACAAAATTAAGAAGTGAATTGGAGAATTTTTTCCCATGGCACCAGATCTAGGAAGAGCACATCTCTGTCTATACTACTGCAGAGTCCCAGTATCAAATACTTGTTTCTTTTTTACTCTGGTTTTAGTTTATTTCAGAGAAATTCCTGCTTTTCCCCTCTTCCTTTCTGTTTTTTCAATTTAAGCTATTAACCTAGTTAGTCTCAAGAATACTAATTCTCAAGAAATCTAAAAATACCTTTCTTTCAAGTTAAATAAAATTGCCTAGAATACCTGTCAAGAATCACTTCATGAAACTGTTTCAAAATGAGCTAATTCCAGAACTTAAATCAGATAATGAACTGTATGTCTCCACCTTGGTATTTATGAGTAATCCCTTGCTTGGCAGACATTCAGGCTGGTCTTCTCTTAGTTCAAAGTGCTTGTAATCTAATGTATAGATGTGCAAGTGCATTTGTGATGTGTAATGTGCTGTATTATCATGAAAGAGGTAAGTTGAGAAAAACGGTAAGATTTTTATAAAAACAATTCCTCAGTATTTCTGAAAAAATTTTAATTTAACAATGAAAATGAATAGAATGCAAACTAACACAGGGATTTCAGAAGAGGTTCAAAGAATGATTAACTGCTGCCTTGGCCCCTGCTCCCAAATCCCAGCCTGCTGGCATCACAGCTCTGGGAAGATGCCATACTGTCACATGTTGCTGCTTCTGAAACCATCTCCTGCATAGCTGTGCCCTTCCTCAGGTGGAACTGTTCAGGAACCTTGTGAATCGTGAAAAAATTGGCTTGAAATGATTAAAGCAGAGTCCCTTCTTTGAAAGCTGGCATTTCAGGAATCATCTGGGGTGTGACACTTCAGATTTTGTGCTGTGCATCCTGAGGAGCTTTCCAAAACCAGCGTTAGCTGCCATTATTGTAAAATGCATTTTAATCCCTCAGCATCACTAAGCAGCATGGTTACCATTTCCAAGCTTGCCATCCGAAGGAATAGTAACTATAAATGATTTTGATATAAACATACCTATTCTTCTCTCCTGTGATTGCCATAGAAATTCTCTCATTCTTTGCTCTTGGGAGCTTCAAATAAAACTTCTGTTTGAAGTTCCTAGTAAAAAAATTGTGATCTTTAAAATGAAATCTTCTTTCAAGTTTTTAAAGAACAGCATTCCAGTCTTTCATTACAAAGCCAATTCGTACTTAGACTTTTCCAATATTTAGTAATTGTATACTCACTGTTCCTAATTTAAACTGTGCTCTTTTTGAAGAAGAAGTTGCCCTTTAAGTCTTGCTTGGACATAACAAGGAATGTTCTCAGCAGATTTCCTCACTAAAGGTCATAGTTTATTTTTTAAATTACAATTTTAAGGTTAATATTTGCTATATAACTGTGAGTTTAGTGCTCATTGAGGCTGACTAGAGTCATTCCCAAGATATCCAAGAAGCTGCAGAGGGTTTCAATAAAATTTAGAAAATAGATTTAATGCATCTGCTGCACTGCCTAGACTGTTATTATCAAAAATTTAAAATCTTTAAGCTTGTAAAATAAGACTCAAGGTAAACAATTTTTAAACAGAAATATTGAATGCTCCTCAGTGCCGTGACAAAAAGGAATTGGCTGTGTTTTCTAAGAGAAGAAGTACTGCGACCAATATGTGCAGAAAAAGAGAGACAGTGAACACTAGAGCAAGAGCTAAGGTTGTAACATTTCTGAGACTGCTTTAAAATATGAGCCATAATTCAAAATTATTCCAAAAATGGTTATTGTTTTTTAAATGACTGCTGCTTCACTGTAAAAAAAAAAAAAAGCTTGTTTCTGCAAGCTACATTGAAAACAAACCAAGAATGTAGATATATCCCACAAATCTTAAAATCCTATAATTGCTCAGAAATGGAGTGAAACTCAGGAGTCCTTTCAATGGGAATTTGTCCTGTAGGATTTTCAGAGTTAAAAACAGAGAATCCAAGCACGGTGGTTCAAGTGCAGCTGTTGTTGCATTGATCTGAATTTTTTTATGACTGTTGTTGTGATGGCAGATCCGTAAGCAATCTGTTTCAAATATTATATACAAGAATTACCCAGGAGATTTCCAATGTCAGTAACACAGTTACATAGATGTTTTCTTTCACTTACATCTGCACATGCACATACCTGCGAGCCTGCAGTTTTTGCAAATTTTAAAGATATTTAACATTGTCACTTCTTAAAATGGTCATATGCAATGTGAATTAAGTAAAAGAAGCTATTCAACCTCAGGCAGACTTGTTTCCCTGCAGAAATCTCAGTGACCAGAAAGCATCTGGGTATCTCTTATACAAAGCCTTAGAAGAACTGCAGAATATTATCCGAAGATCTGATTTTGCCAAGACTTCTCCAACATTTATATGACTGTGCATCACAATGCTTGGATAGTTCCAGAGAATCCATCCACCTTGCATCATTTATTTTTTCCCACACTGGTCCAACTTAGCTACTTTCCTCTTGCTTTGACAGTTAGTTTTCTGCTCTAAAGGGCTCGGATTCCAAAACTTTGCCTATATCTGTGCTTTGTTTTCTGTGTCTAAGTAAACAGAATTAATTTTGTATGCTTCATAGCTCACTAGAACCCAGATGGTGGCACCATCACCCAGGTCTGTTATTTGTGTGAGAATATACTATTCTAGCAGGGAATTTGAGGAAAGGTGTTGAAATGCAAATATTCTTTGGAACTATTGCTATGATATGGGGTACAATATTTATAACAAGAGAAGTATGTGGTATATATAAAAGATAATTAGGAAAATCAAAGCAAGCAACAAATGGTCAGGATTTAAAATCAGGTAAACAATTCTATGCGAGGAAATAAAAGGTGTTGAAAGGTTAGTATCCATCATTGGTCACTCATGGTAAGGAGATAAAAGCCCCAACACATGGGACTTTTCTGTCCTGAAATAAAGTCAGGGGAAACAAATAACTTCCCCATAAATTTCCTATTGGGATCACAGATTAGCTTTGTGAATTGAATTGTGAGTTGAATTTTTTAACTGATGATGAGTTTAGAAACACTGACTTGTCTTATTTTATTTTACAGATGCTTCAGAAGCTTGCTGTGTGCTTACCACGGGTTCTGCCAATCGTCGCAAGAGGGGACTCACCTATTATTTCATTAATTAAGCAAAATATTATCTTGAAATAATTATTCCTCTCCACATGGCCTTCCTACTCATGTCAGCTTATCTTCTGCTGACTCATGCTCGGGGTGCTCCTGTTGAGAATGGGGCACTGTTGGAAACACTGAAGTCACAAGTGGGATTATTCAGCAATAAAAGTGAACATTATTCAGCACAGGTGAGACCTCCTGGCACGAGCCGACAAATACCTCAGACAATCATCATAGGAGTTCGTAAAGGTGGGACCAGGGCTTTGCTGGAAATGTTGGATATTCATCCTAACATTGTGGTGGCAGCTACAGAAGTCCACTTCTTTGACTGGGATGAAAATTATGTGAAAGGAATAGACTGGTATAGAAATCTGATGCCATTTTCTTACACAAATCAAATTACTATTGAGAAAACACCAGGCTATTTTACATCACCACAGGCTCCAGGAAGAATTCATGACATGAACAGCTCCATTAAACTGCTGCTCATTCTAAGAGATCCCACTGAGAGAGTTATATCTGACTATACCCAAGTATATTACAACAGAGTAGAAAGTCACAAGCCTGTTCAGCTCTTTGAAGACATTGTTATTAAGAATGGAGTGCTTAATACCAAATACAAAGCTATTCAGAGAAGTCTATATGATGTCCATATGGAAAAGTGGCTTAAGCATTTCAGTTTGGATCAGATTCACATAGTGGATGGCAATACTTTGATCAAGGACCCTCTTCCAGAATTACAAAAAGTTGAAAGGTTTCTAAATCTTCCTTCCCGAATTATGTCTTCTAATTTTTATTTTAACCAAACCAAGGGATTCTACTGCATCAGAAGTGATGGGAGGGAGAGATGTTTACATGAATCCAAAGGGCGTCCCCATCCTCTTGTTAACAGCACTGTTTTAGAGCAACTGTATTCTTACTTCAGAGAGCACAATGCAAAATTTTACAGGATGGTTAATCATTCCTTCGACTGGCATTAACGCATTTGGAGTCGTGCTTCTTCAAAAGGGCCTGAGACAAACTTTCAGCCGTATCTTTCTAAAGTGTAAAGACTTGTATTATGAGAGTTAACATACTGATTATATCCTTCATTGGAATAACACATCTGTTGACTCACTGAAATGGTACTCTTTATGTTGGGAAAAATAAGTTTATGTATTTGTATGATTACTGGGAGTCATATTCTGATCTTCTTTCTCTCACATGTAAATACATTAACATCAGCAGACCTAGCAAAGATATGTCTCTACAAGATTTCTGCTGTTTTGGAAAAATGCATTTACCTGTAAAAACTGTAAATATTGGAAATTGTATTATTCTAACTGTTCTGTATTTTTTGTTGTTAGTATTTTTTATATCCCACATGACAGTGGTGTTGATTTATAGAAATTTTCATAAAATAAGTTTAAATTGTATGTATAAATAGGGGCATACATAGTACCTCCAATAAATAAATCATCATCTTTAACATGCTGAAGTACCTAGTTAATAATAGAAGGAATCTATTTCACCTGTAATTTTGAAGAGGTGAAATACATATAGGTATACTTGTCTGTGTAACATGAGTGTTAAATTAAACCACATTCTTACTACCTTGGGTTTGCAAAAAAAAATCTCCAAAGTAAGAATATGAACTGTTTGAAGAAGGTTAAAGTAGGAATTCTGAATGTAGAGAAATTAAAATATCCCAGGAACACTGATACTCTATACATTAAAAAAAGAAAAGCCAAAAAATTATTAATGATTAATGAGCAACTGTACAAATATTTGATTGCATAAATTATGTCACTTTGCTCTTGAATGGAGCAGCTCTTAGTACTACCATTTGAATTATGTTTGTACTCTCTGACTAGTTACTCTATTGTTCTCCTGATTTTGGTTTATATATCTCCATTGGCACAATGGTCCTTGTTAAAAAAAAAAAATTATTTGCTTGCCCCCTGAAGCATGATGTGGTTTTATTTTGCCATTTCTGTTGCAGACCACGGGATAGTCTCAACATTAAAATAACCTCTTGTTGTGTTTTGTATCTCAGACATAGTGTTCAGTTGCTTACCTGTAAGAACCACAACCACTTTTAACCCTGCATCAGAATTTTATTTTCAGGGTTTTTACGTATTGTGCTGATTCTTCTGATTTTTCACATAACCATTTTATTACATACCAATACCAAAGAAGAAAACCAACTCTGAGCATCAAACCCAACTGAACCCTGGCGAGGGTCCTGCATCTGTGTCCTTCTACCTAAGTGACTGCTCAGCCTAGAGGAGTGTGTGTTCCTACTGTGGGATTCTTCCACTTCCCAGTGTCCTAGGTTATAGT
>WAAE01029179.1:0-12791 GCA_013400495.1 Nicator chloris | reverse complement strand
CCTTGTTGTCTCTGTCCTCCATTTCCCCTGCACTTTATTAAAGACTTGATTGAACTGACCAGCATTGTATCTCCTGCAGCTTTCCTCTCAAAAACATGTGCCAAATGAAAACAATGGCTTAAATAACTTTGCTGCACACAGGTTTGCCCCATTTCAGACTGAATGAAAAATTCATGTTTTATAACTGTGACACCTTAACAGTAAAATTTGGAAAAAGTTACTGAGAAAGACAGAAGCTGTTTTTTCTTCTTTTTAGCTGCCTTCTAAAACTGTTTTTACACTTGCCTTCTTTGTTTGGGAAAAGGGAGTCCTGTTAAAGTTAGTCAAATGGAAAAACAAGAGATTCTTCTAGCCCTCTAAAAGGAATATTTTTGCTTTCCTCCAAAAAGGATAGCCATTGCAATCATTAAAATACTTTGAAACAGTAAAAAGGAAAGGAGAGGATTCCCTGTAAAAATTTTGACAGCTACAGAAGATTGATAAGTGATTTTTTTAAATAAAAGCCTTTGAAGATTTGTTTCCTCGAATCTTTTGCCATTTTCCACTGTCTGAGACCTTTGCTTTAACTGAGTATTTTACACTGGTTACTATGGTGTCCTCAGAATCTGGCCCTAGCTAACATCGATCAACCTATGTTCCTGATGAAGACAGTCTCCACCTACCCTTGCAATATCTGCAGTACTTTCATGTTCTTTTCTTACAATGTAAAGATGTATTCTGATCAGGACCTGGGAAATATTTATATAGCCAATTTTGTGCAATTTGAAAGCACTTTGGCTTCGCTGTGGGTTGCTGTGCCTAGTTGTCTTCTAACATCACCCTAACTAGACCCAAACAAGCTTAGGCATTTCCCACCATACTGCAGCACCCAGAATAGAAATAACTTTCCTCATAAAGCTCCAGACAACAGCATAGATATAGCTCATAGGAGTAGACATTGTTTTGCACCAAGCACATTTACTAATTTAATTGGGCAACTTTTATTTAGTATTGAAAACAGTAAAAATAGAATTAGAAAAAAAAATTAACATAAGCTGTTTATTCAGTTGCTGTACTTCTCCCTGCTTCCCCCAAGCTAATCTGACCTTGAATCATCTCTACTCAGCTACAAGTATTCACCCAGGTTTGTCTTAAATCCTGGTAGCTATGGAAGGAGAAGGATGAACTAAGGAGGAGGATAAAAATGTACAATAGGAGAATAACAGCTTTGAAATTTGAACCTTGTAGTGCTTCATCTCCCTTTTCAATAGAAAATCTGAACACTTAATGAGCCAAATATCAGAATTCACGTTTCATTGTTAAAGCAAAAGAAAACAAAGCAAGGCAAAGCAAATCAAACCAAACCTAATAACTGCATTTGAGTTGTACTCATTACTCATACTTGCAGTAAAATTAAGATTGTGAGAACTGTATTTTATCAGTAGTCACAAGTCCATCCTTAAATGTGCACAAGTGAAAATACTTTTCTCTGATTTGTAATAAATATTTTGCTATTTTAGTTGTCTCACTAAATATCACACAAGAAACAAGTAACTCAGTCTACCACTTTCAATGCCTTTGACATTTGCTTATGCAGAATCCAGTCACTACTGCCACCCTTATTAGATTTAGTTGCCAGCATGATGCAGTCCTGAGTATTCCCTTAGATGAAAATTATGAGGTAAACATTAAGAGAAGTTTCTGGTTTTTGTTAGGTGTTGGTTTTCACAGATATTAACATTTTAATATGACTTATAAAGTGTGCTCATTCAACGATGCAGATAGCTGAAAACCATTCATTGCAGAATAAAAATTTGTTGTGGAATTTTCTTCTCTGGAAAAAGACTTTCCCTCTGAAAGCCTCATTTGGTATGATTCCACACGAGATGCCTATGTAAGACTGATATATACAGCCCAGAGGAGATGCACAGAACACTGCAGGATCAAAGGAGGAGGCATTACCTATGAGAATCCTTCTTTTCATTTACTCATGTTATATGCCTTGCACATTTATGCACCTTTATTTATGCACCCTGAACCAAAATAAACTGGCAGATGTGCATATATAAATCTTTGGTGGTCTACTCTCCTGAAAGCTTTTGACAGCATATTTTAATAATTATGTATTATTTATGACTCTACCTAGTACCAGGGGAAACTGAAGTAAAAATATGGAGGTATCTGATCAAATTTGTCAGTCTTGTTTTTAGTATAAATTACCTTTAACAACTCAAGTATGCTTTTTAAACAATTTACATATTTCATAACAGTGGGAACTCCATTTTCATTGAATTAATGATGAACTTAACATCAAATCACAGAATCATAGAATGTTTTGGGTTGGAATGGACCTTAAAGATCATTTACTTCCAACCCCTCTGCCATGGGAGGGCTGCCACTAAACTCAGGTTGCTGAGGTCTGCATCCAGCCTGGCCTGGAAGACTTCCAGAGATGTGGCATCCACAACTTCTCTGGACAACCTGTTCTAGTGCCTTATCACCTTCATAGTAAAGAATATCATCCTAACATCTAACCTAAGCCTCCCCTATCTTACTTTAGAAGTATTCCTCTTTGTTCTAACACTATCTGCTCATTATAAAAGTCACAGTGCCTCTTTTCATAAGCCCCATTTTAGTAGTGGAATGCTGCAAAGAGCTTTCCCTGGAGTCTTCTCCATGCTGAACAACCCCAGCTCTCTCAGCCTATCTTCATAGGTGCTTCAGGCCTCTGAAAATCTTTGTTGCGCTCTCTGGACTCTCTCTTCATATCCTTCTTACTCCATCTCTGGATGCAGCACCTCCACTGGGGTCTCACCAGAGAGCAGGGTAGAGGGGGACAATGACCTCCCTCACCCTGCTGTCATACTGCATTTGATGCAGTCCAGGATTCAATCGACTTCATGGGCTGCAAGTGCACACTGCCAGCTTTCATCCACCAGAACCCCAAAATACTTCTCCACAGGACTGCTCTCAATGAGCTTTTCTCCCAGCCTGTATCCTTGTTTGGGATTGCCCCGACCCAGCTGCAGCACCTTGCACTTGGACTTCTTGGACTTTATTAGGTTCTCATAGGCCCACCATTAAATTTGGGAAGGTATAGCCACACTACCATAAGGTAGACTAGTCCAGAGGTGTCAAGGAGCTCATGTTATGCCTTACAGAGCTATCTGATATTTTTGCAGTTTTAGACTCCCAGCTTTTGGCAAGCAGGGCATGGTGTCATGAAATGAGTTATTTGCTTGTGTTCATTCATTGGATCTTACACATTTTAGTTTGAATTTTGATCAAACAAGTAACTCAGACTCAAGAAAAATTATTAAACTGTTGTTTAATCTCAGTGTCTTGTTGGTGGTGTGTTCTGCTGGTTAAAAGCCAGCTTCATGTGAGCTGGTCAACAGCACAGACAGAACAAACTTCTTGGACTTAACAAATCAAAAGACAGATGTTGCTTTATTACATGAAATCATGGAATTGCCATAATACTTTTCCAAGATGATAAATCATGAAGTTTTAGATCTCCCTATAAATATTAATTGTCATTTAATTTCAGCTGATATGACCCTAATGAATCAAGGTTCAACATACGTGAATATCTGTCTGCATAAACAGAAAATAGCAAGAGAGATGAAGTAGTATCAGAAAGAAATGTGTTTAAATTTTCCCTCCTGTTTTGCTGTAACTGTCAGGATAACACTGTTCTTGAATATTAAAAAGGCCTTTTGAGGAAGCCACATCTGATTAGTTACAAAAGGAAATTAATGGGAGAAAGGAAATTGTGAAATCAGAAAAGATAATTTTCACCCAGGATACACCACCAGTGTGTCTCAAATCAAATAAAGAAGTCATTCAGCTGTATCTTTCCCTCTACATGACCTCAACCTGACACACATGCAAAAAGTTGGGACATTATTTCACAAGGGGTAGGGCATCCCCTAGGCCTCCCCAGGTGTGTATGTCTGGACTACACAGGCAGAACACAAAGCAAAGAGACTAAAAACACCTATGTCTTGGTCCTAGACCAAATTGATAACATCTCCTGTTACAGACATAGAGAAAATTTCCCTTTTAAAGAACTATTTTCCTCCCTCCTTTTTCAAAGCAAAGTAGAAGGATTTTTGGTGAAATTATAAATTCTCTACAGTCATGCTCTGTATAGCTGGATCATGTATTGACATATCTATGTAAACATTGCCCTTCCTATCTTTTTGTTCAGTCTGTTATATCCATCAGTTTGGGCTAATATGTGGCTTTCAGTCCAAATTGGCATTCACAGGAAAACATAAATTTAGTCCACCATCATTGTTTAATTTGCAGGTTTACTTACACATCTGTGGTTTTGTATCTATGTACTGTGTACTGTGCTAAAAGTTTTCACTTTTTGATTAGAAATACGCACTGTAATTTTCAATCATAACTTTTCATGTCATATATTAAATGCAATTGTTGCCTCATCCTGTGCAAAGGGTTGTAAAGATCAAATAAATCTGTGGTTTGCAATAAGAAAAGTGCCATAAAGGAAGGAACTTTTAATTTTCATCTTGGAATCTGAAGCACAAAACACTTGCATATGATATACATATTTATAACACAGATTTATGGGTTGCAGTTTGCTCAGCCTTTGAAATTTGGGGAGTCATATCATTAAAGCAGTGTGAAATCAGTATTCTTATTGGAAAAATATGCTATTGACATCAATTTCCAGTCATTAAGTCTTTTGAGCTACTCTAAATTTATTATGAACAGAGTTGATCTGTTTAGACCTACAACCCAATTCCTGCAAAAGCAGATCTACAGATGCTATTAAGAAAACATTAAAGGGCAAACCAAGCACAGTTAGCCATAGGAGTGAAAAGGCATGGCAGAGCGTTCTCTTTTACTCCAGTGCATGAATTAATTCCTGGAAAGTAGCTTAAAAACAAAGCAAGAGCTGCAGGGCACAGAAGAGAGTGAAGCTCTAAGTGCTGCCATCACAGGACCAGTTGACCTTGAGGGAGGTCAAAGGCCAACTTTGAAAATGTCTTGAGTGCTTTTAATTACTTTAATTGCTTTGGCATATGCTGTTTCTTAAATAGGACTTTATTATTACTAATAATTCATTTTGTCAATTCTTAAAATCCTACGTAAACAGCAGCAGGACAAAACAATTGCTGAATCTTTTCTTTTTCTTTTGTCTTTTTCTCCATTAGACTGTAACGTAACAAATAGAGGGAAGTCTGATACAGAAGACAGAATACATCTGGTAAATTCAATGATGAACTGCTGAAATGGTTATGAGTGCCCCAGTCCTCAGTGCTAGCCATAGGTATGCATGAATGCATGGCTGTTTTCTTTGTCTGTTTCTCAGAACTCATCTTCCACACTGCCTTCTCCACTCTCCTGTGTTCACTCTGAGCCAGCCAATCTAAGACCCTAAACACCATTGTAAAATGGAAAAGGGAAAAACCACTGGTGTGCTGGAAGAGGAGGACAAAAGGCAGGCTTTGCTATCACTGAAACTCTTTTCTATTAATCCCACCATTCTAAAACAACAAGTGATAAACCATTTTTCAGGCAACTCTTCAGACTGCCACCAAAGAGTCTCTGTATTTTCCAGAAGTACAATTTTATGCAAATGTTGTCAGAGCTGCTGAAGATAAAGACATGCAGCAAGCTCCTTTGTAGGTTTTATTTTTGTTCTTCTTGGCAGTTTTCATTAGCCTACAAGTCATTAGGCTACAGTCAGAATATAAGGAAAAACAATAATTAAAATGGAAAATGTTATGCAAAATTAATTGTCAAATATATCTTGGAACAAACCCTGCGGAAAGGTTTCTTTATGAACAACTGTACACGTAATTTTATTCTTGCTGTCACAAATACATCTTACCATATAAATCAGGCTAAATCAATTGAATTCCAACATAAAGCTCTTTGTTTAATTTATTCTTTTATTGTCTATAAACACAGTGCCTTATGCATGTCTCTCATTCCACAGAGTTATTTTTGCATTGCTATGTGACGCTTTTTGTATGTCCTTGACTTTTAATACTGTGATCTTTTGTTATTTTCACAGAATCATAGAATACCAGGTTGAAAGGGACCTCAACCATCATCTGATCCAACTTTTTTTGGTCTTGACAAGCTGGCCTGGCACCCTGTCTTTCTGGATCTTAAAGGTGTCCAACACTGGGGAATCGACTAATGGGAAGATTATTCCAATGGCTGATTGCTCTCATTGTGAAAGTGTTTCCTCTTGAGTCCAATTGGAATCGCCCCAGGTGTAACAGGAGCCCATTATCCCTCACCTTTTCCATGTGACTCCTTGTGAAAAGGGAGTCTCCATCTTCATCATAGTCACCCTTTAAATACAGGAACATGGTGATAATGTCTTATCTAAGCCTTCTTTTCTCAAGGCTGAACAAACCCAGTTTGCTCAGCCTTTCCTTCAGTTTCCCAGACCTCAGATCCATCTTGTGGCCCTTCTCCAGACTCTTTCCAGCCTGTACACAGATTTTTTTATCTAGTGGGGACCATAACTGAAAACACTACTCCAGCTGTGGCCTGACAAGCACAGAGTAGGGGGTCATAATGACATCTTTGATGACCATCGTCTGCTGGTGATGCTGTTGTTGATACAGCCCAGCATTGTCTTGGTTCTCTTTGCAAAGTATTGTGGTGCTCTCTCATACTGAGCTGCTTGCCCACCACGACCTCCTGAATATATAAACCTTTATTATATTTCCCCAGGTATATGACCTTACACTTGTCATTGTTGAACTTAAGGTTAAGGTTCTTGTTAGCCCACTCTTGCAGTCTCTCCAGGTCTTCCCACAGGGTGGCTGTCACTTCTGAAGTGTACATTTCCCCACCCAGTTCAGGCCCATTGACAAACTTGGTCAGCGTACACTTGATCACACCATTCAAATTGCTTATTAAGATATTGAACAGTGTTGTGCCTAATAGCAAAGGCTAGGGACCCCCTAACCTGACAGGCTGTCAGTTTGAAAAGGAGATACTTACCCCTCCATTCTAGGTGCTGCCTGTCAGACTGTTCCCCACCTGTCACATAGACCACTTGTTGTTAATCTTCTCCAAACAGATTCATGGCTACTTGCAAACCGTGCCTACTACTAAAACATATATCAAGAGGGTTTTTTGCATCTGGATTTTTATTATTTACCCAATGGTCTTATAATTTCATTTCAATTGGACTACCTGAAAAAATACCAATCAGTTTTCCCTGACTGTTATACTTTCTTATGGCTTTTATTAACGTGTTTGTAGCCAGAGCCCACTTCATATATTGATATAATTTCATTAACTGTAATCCCTCCTGCAAGCTTCTGACTTATTTTTATTGTCCTCAGGATACCCTACCTCACAGGTCTGGGGAGAGTGTTTTTGGTCTACTGCCAGATGATCAAATGTTCCATCTCCATTGTCTTTGTAACTATTGAATACAGACTGCACAAATGTGATAATTTTTCTTCTAAATGTATAATCCTGCAGCAAATTCCTCTAGCATATCAGAATTAGCTGTTCTCCATTTTTAAGCATGAATGTGTTACAAATCTCTTGAATCTATCTGTTCAAATATGAGTACAGATGGTTTGAGATGGTTTGAGCATATATTTTCCCACTTGGGAGTTTGTTATGTTTAGAGAGATGTAACTCCTGTTCTAAATGCCACAAACATAAAGGGACTCCAAGCATCAGTTGGATATCACTGTGCAAGAGGGGATTGGAAACCAAATTAACGAGGCACTACACAGGAGTTCTTTATTCTCTCACAGATTTTTGTTTCCTGGGTAAGAAATCAACTGCATGTGAAGGTAGGTTAGTGCTTGCCCCATTGTTCATGAGTGTTGACTGCACAGTGTCCATCCAACAGCAGAGGCTGCACACCAATCCAGAATAGCCCTGGAGGCAGCTGCCCTCAGTGCTCTGGGCAAGCAGGGGCCCTGGCTGAACCAATGGATGGCTGCTTGCAAAAAGCTGGCTTGCTCTGCTACTCAAGAGCCTGGTTTTAATCCACTTAAAGCACTAATCACTAGCTGGAACTTAGAATAGCTCTGCCAGCTTAACATACACCTTCAGAGCACAGTGACACACTGTCACCTAAGGTGTAACTCCATTGCAAACCACTGCAGAATACATCATATTAACTGCATCTCTGCTAGAAACAGAAAAAGCTCCTGCTAGCTGAGCTTTGAGTATTTTCTATGTAAAAGCAGGAGACGCCACATACTAATACAAGTTGCTCCTTGACCCTGTTTGATAGGTACCTTTTTTTCCCTATTTTCTTCTTCTCTCCCCTTCCAGACAGTCTTTCCAGACCTTGGTTCTATGCAGAAATAATTTATTATGTGCAATCAGAAGCTTTATCACGTTCATTACACACAAGTGACCTTCAACTCAGTGATTACCTTCTGCTTATTTCAACCTTGAAAACTATCCCAATCAAGACTATGTGATCATCAGACAGGCTGAAGGCAAGAAGCACATGCTTTGCTAAAAGGTCATTCTCAATCATTTCCAATCCTTTTGGTAAGTTGGTTGTAGAGGCCATAAATAATGTTGGAATAGCAAGGCCTCCCACTAATTTTATGAAGCACTTTTGTATATATTTGCTCCTTCCTGCTTCGGGCTGCAACTTTTCTAAGTTTGTTACTTAACCTTGGACGTGCCTAGATTTGATAAGTCTTCCCCTTTGGACAGGGATTAAGTTTTGAAAAGCAATGAAGAGAACTCAGTAATATTTTTATGACCAATCTGACAAAAAACAGTCAAGTTTTATTTCTTTTCAGTGTTTAACTCTGATTATTCTGACATTTATGATTCTAACTGCCAAAATTCTTGCCTTAAAACAGCAGTAAGCAATTCACTGTGCATTTTGGCAAGTGTTCACAGAGGGGAGAGAAGAAAGATTTTATTTTTTCACAAAGATATCACCTTAAGAAATAAGCATGTGCTGACATAAAAATATTGAAAAAGCATAGAAAGGGATTTATATCTGCAGAGAACATACAGAGAAGTAAAAGCATACAGAAGTACAGAGCTGTAAAAGAAGTAGGCAGAAATACATTCACACAACAGAGAATAAAAGTTCAGTCAGTAGTCAGGTAACATCTTGTTGCATAGAATGAAAAATGGCTGCAGCATCATTGTCAGCTGGGGAATTTAATTTTGCCTGACCAGTATCACAAAGTACACAGTACTAAAAACCACTAGAATATACAAAAATATTTATGAATAAATAATAAAAAAGTGGTAGGTGTGTAAATAGTTGTTAGGAAAACAACACATGAAAATAGCTATCCCACGCATGGTATTTTGACTCCTGCAGTTTTTTAGGCCTCAGTTCTGATACCAAAAACTCTCCATTGCAACTGTGGCCAGTGAAGGGGGCTAATTCAAAACACATCATCCTTTAACCCAGTGGGTAGCGTTAAGATCCACATCTGACTCCTTTCACTAAAGCAGATAATGCAGTGGTTTGAAAAAAATTCTCTGATTGATTATGTCTGAAAGTTCAAAGCCCATTATCAAAAATGACAGAGCAGCAATTGGAATGAGATATATAGAAATTTTTACAGGTCTGACAGACATGAAAAACCCTGAATAGTATTTGAAACTTTCAAATACTATAAATGAAATGTATTTGAGATCTGACAAGCTGTTATTTTTCCAAGTCCAATACTTTCTGGAAAGATTTGGAGTTACATATGGATTACATATTCTGTCTTTATATTTAGATTGGTTTATAAATACGAAAATTTGAAATATATAGTTAGAATATTCTCTTGCAATAATGTAGTTCTTCTAGATCAAAGACTGTGCACATATAAGTGAAAAGTATATTATAAAGATAATGGTAATATACTTCACCAGAGATGACAGACACTCTACATAATGGAGGCCTTACAAATGTATGCTTAATAATGTAGAAGTAAAATATTTTTTTCATGGTTATAGCAACTAAACTGCTACCTGAGAGCTCCTCCCAGGACAAGCATAATTAATATCACTATACTACTATGCCCCCTCTTTTTTTCACTGTTTCTCTCAAGTTTTCTTTCTTATTGTTCTTTAACAGGCATTATTATAAAATTAGACTACCACATTAATCTATAATGCATACGTAAACAGAGTTGAATACTGTATGGGACATAACTGGTCTGGAAAAGTTTCATGAAAATGTGTTTTTCATTCAAAAACACTGTTTTAAGTTTTGTAGGTACTTTGAAGTTAAAATTTAATCAATCATCTTTTGGAATACAGTCTCAAAGTGCTTGTCAAGACTCTACCTGACACTTTCAAACAAGAAAGCTCTAATTTTAATTTTTAATAAAACCTGTGCACTTCTCTGAACAAAAAGTATTATCCTGTATAGGGGTGATATTCTTTTTATTAATAAATGACAACATTTCATTGTAGTTCAGCATAGGAATGTTTTTCAAAACTTATTTTGATGAACTGAGAATGTGCACCATTCCTATCTCAACATGTAATCTTTGAAGAAAAATTTTTCTCGGGTTCAGCTATATGTCTGCTCTGAGTACCTCCTACAGGAGCCAGGCTTCCAGTAGGTCTCTGAAAGAGACTAAGATTTCACAACTAATCTGTCAAAGCAGAAAAGGGCCAAGAAAGATAGCAGAGAGAAAGAAGGAATAATTCTCACAGTCAAAATAAGATTCAAATGGTATGTTGATTTTGGCTAGGGTAAACTTTCTTCACAGTGGCTGGTAGGTTAGGGTAAACTTTCTTCACAGTGGCTGCACAGAGCCAAGGCTGTTTCTACTTTTCCTATTTACACACTTACAAGGAGGTTGGGGTTGCAGGGGAGGTTGGGAGGAGACACAGCTGGAACAGATGACCCAAACTGATCAAAGGCATATTCCAGACCATATGGCATCATGCTCAGCATACAGAGTGGAGGGAAGGAGGAAGAAGCAGGGACACATTTGGAGTGCTGGTGTATGTCTTCCCAAATCACCATTACATGGGGTGGGACTCTGCTCTCCTCGAGTTGGCTGAACTGTCTGTGGGAAGCAGTGAATTAGTTCCTTATTTTGCTTAGCTTGTGTGCATGGCTTTTGCTTTCCCTATTGATTTGTCTTTACCTGAACTCATGAGTTTTTCAGCTTTTGTCCCTCCAATTCTCTCCCCAGTCCTGCTGGGTGAGTGAATCAGCAACAAGCCAAGCGTGGGGCTTGACTTCTGGCTGGGGTTAAACCACAACAAATGGGTAAAATTTTATTAAATTACTGCCCATGGAGCTATTTCATCTAAAGATGTCCAACATCACATTTATAAGCAGATGAGGAGTGTTTAAATGTATGGAACATAGCCTTTGTGTGTCTTTTATAAGTGTAACTAAGAAGCCAGAGCACTCTATTACAGGTTTACTAAATATTTCCCCTTAGAATAGCAGATCCCTCATGAAGGCATTGACAGGGATATCTCAAACTTGAATTTGATTATTCTCTTCAAGTAATGAGAGCAAACTGCTTTCTTCAATTGCTTGAAATGAAAATCTATTTTTCATTACAAAGTATGAATACACCTCCCAAGATAAATATCAGGATGACATCAGGAAAAAATGGCAAATTAAATATTTCTGAGGTCAGCAAGTGGACCGTTGGCTTCTCATTTTACAGATAATAGGTGTACTTCTGCCTGCCTCATTTGCCACACTATTAGTATGGGGGAGTTACTGAGAGTAAGATATGGTCAGAACGATGGACAAGGTAAAGCAGCAAAAAGTGATGAAACAATAACAGAGATGTCAACTGGAAAAAATAAATAGAGGAGAGCATTATTTTTAGCTGGATACATGTCTAAAATAGCAGTTGCATTGGCAGATATTTTGTGTAGGTTGGCTATGAAGACAATAAATGAGCAATTTTGTGAAACTGGTGAATAAGTAACTTTCAAGTTCTGTATGAAACCACCCAGATCAGATTTGGCTTCTCACAGCCTGTCAGAGTGATCTGGGAATTCAGTTCTAGAAAAGCCTATAAAATAAAGCAAGCACAGGTGAAAAACTAGTTACCTTCCATGAAGTAGACTCCATGCATATCATGTCTGCTCTTGGTATTTTTCTGATACAATTCTGCTCCAGGCATGTTAATTCAAAAATTTTAAATCCTAGTCTTGGTTTTGAACATTGTCTGATCCAAGTTATTCTTGAAAAGAAGACTGGAACCACTAGAAGTTATGGAATCGTAGAATACTTTGGTTTGCAAGTGACTTTAAAGATTGTCTAGTTTCAACCTCTCTGCCATGAGCAGTGACACCTCCCACTAAATCAAGTTCTCAAGGCCCTTGGCCTTTAAACACTGCCAGAGATGGGGCATCCACAATTTCTCTGGGCAACATATAGCAAAATACTAGTTAATATTTTGGTATAAAGGTTTTAAAACATGTAAAGACTTAGTTCAAAGTGTTAACTTTTTGATGAGTAAAAGACTTTAAGCAACTTTCTGTGAAATGCTGCTAAAAATGTCTCTGAAGGAACTCCACAAGACCTGACTAACACATCCAGGTCATTTAAATACTGTGTCTGGGCAACAAATGTGGTAAAACACAGCCTTTCTGCATTGGTACATTCCCCATGAAATTCTGATTCTTTATCCAGAATAACCCAGGTTTGAAAAGACCTCTAAAGATCCTATTCATGGGAGCCTAGATGAGATTATCAAGTACCCTCTCTAATGAAAAGTTCTACTGATGGGGCCTCTAGCATATCTCTGGGGATGTCGTTCCAGTGAATGGTTACTTACAACGTAAAAATATTTTTCTTATATGAAGGTGAAACCTCTCCTGGTACA
>WAAE01029177.1:0-16449 GCA_013400495.1 Nicator chloris | reverse complement strand
TGGATGGTTCTTTGGTGAATTCTTCTACCAGAGTAAGTCAGTACAATTATGAATATAAGTTAGCTATTTTATTTATTTAGTGTTTTCAGGAACACCTTTAGGCAGAATACTGATTGTTAAAATGCATATTTTATGCGATGTTAACACTGTAAACTTGTTAATAATTTCATCATGTAAGTGGGCTTAAACTGGTTTATTGAGTGTAGCATATTTGGTTGTGCTAATGAACATAATTAATATAATCAGGCAGAATGCAGGATGTGAATAGAGATGAGTGAATGTCTTGTTCTTTCTGTCTCTGAGTCCAGTTCTGCAAACTTTTCTATGTGTAAACAATCACTTCAAATTTATTTGGAGATACTTGTTTTAGTGAGGCACTCTCATGGGGTTTTACATTGCAGAGATGTATTTTTTAGGGGAATTACCTTTACTTTCATAAATAATACTGCATTATCTTCTGGACTTTATGTTGAAGGAGAGTGTTTTGCTGGATTTTTGAGCAGTAGCTGAAGAAAATAGTAAATAAGCCTTTTAATAGAATACACTGTTTTGATTTTGACCTAGCAGGAAATGGAATTTTGTATTTGGCTGAGCATGTTATTAAATTTAAGTCTTACTGTTGAATTTTTGTTATCCTTCAACTGAATTGCAGTTTAATAGGCTTATTTCTTGAAATATTTACTATGACAAAATGATGCTTTTCTGAACAATATTACTGGTTTATTGAACTTTAAAGTATTTTGATTGAAGTTTGGTGCATTTTAATCTGTATGGACTGTGCAGTCAGTTATATGGTACTTTGTGCTCCCAGGTTCTTCTGCTAAAAGGAGTCATCTTAATAATGGAAGAATGGGTTAAATTTGTTTCCTTTAATGGAGTTTATTTTTTTCTCTGAACACTTTTAATATGTCTGTCTATGAAAAAGAAAGGTGTCTCTGAAAAGAAGTGAGTTTGCCATCCATAAGATGAAAACCGAATGTTAGAGATCTAAAAGACACAAGATTTCTTCAAGAAGCAACCCTGGAACACTCTGAATTTTATGGGATAGTATTCTTGATATAGAAATATATGTGGGATTACAGGAATGGGAATGTTTTCTTTATTAGCTCCACCAATATATTTTGTACTTGTTTAGAAACTGAGTACCAACATTTTTAGTAAATAAATCTCTTAATAATTGAATGGTCAAGAGCTGGTGTATCTCTCCTTTTTCCATATACCATTACTGTAATTGCAAATTTCTCATCCCTTCTATCAGCAAGCATTTGTCAAATGTGTAGAGTAAGTTAGACCAGTTATTTGTAGCTCCTTCCTGAAATGTTTTCAGAATGTCACCATCACGATCTCGGTAAAATCTTTCCTTTTATACTGTGAACCTACCTGACTTTACACAATATAGACAAGGGAAATTCTGTTGATGATACAAAGAAGCCAGGAGAAAGTGAGCTTATTCCCATACAAAGCCATTTCCATGTATGTAATATACAGTCTGGTGAAAGTGACTTTATTAGGTGGCTCTCTAGTTATCCCCTGTTTGTAAAGATTGTAAGAGCAAGATACAGGAGATTATAGACTGAGCTAAATGTTAGTCACATGGCTTTAGGTTTAACATAAAGATGTAATCGGGCTTTAAATGTGGTGGGGGAATAAGCAAACTGGATCCCTTCCTCGAACTTAATCCTGAAAACAAGAAGTTTTCATTCCCTGCTCTCTGAAAGTTTTAGGCTAAGCACTCCCTTAATTCATTCTGAAGTTGGTTACTTTTCTTCACTGTTGAAGAGAATGATATGTAGAAGTGTAACTGATAACAGAAAATGGGATTCTTTATCATCATCCACTAGCAAAATTATTTCTATGTTTGCTCATTGGAGGTAAACCTACTTGACTGTGCTATGCAAAGTTTAGAAAAATAGAGAATTTGTGATAGAGGTCAGAATTGCTTCTTTTATTATATCTGACCTTTAGAACTTCATCTTAGATGCTGAGATTACTCTTACAATCTTCCTGTATTTAGCATAGGATTAATAATGAAGAAGAAAAGACATCTAATTAAAATCACCGAGTAGATGTGGTAATCACAAATTAAATTAACTTCCCATAAAAATGTGAAAATTTGCTTAGGAAGCTTATTAAAAGAGAATATTCCTATGTTTTTGTGCTAGAAAGTGTAGCCCTCTTCAAATTTATAGCATTGTAAATCATCTGCTCACTAAGCAAAACAATTGTTTATGTTTTCTGTTGTTAAGAAATTGCACTAATCAATTAAAAAAGTGAATCCTCACGAAGCAAAGTGTGGGCAGTGGTGGGGGGAAGGCTGATATAGGTGAGCTCAAGCTTTCCTGTGAATACCATCAAAGCTTTTGTAGCTATCCATAGTGATATTTCCTGGCAATGGCAGGAAATTGATACATGTTCAGACTGGTTTTCTGTACATAAATTAGCCTGATCTGGTTATTATGGGATAGATTGGCCCAAAAAGGTTAAGAAATATCAAAATCTAAATAAATAAGTAAAAAATATTTTAAAAAGAATAGACTTTGAAAATTAAATAATGTAAAAGACACTGAAACAAGTCTGCCATTCAGAGAAGTTCAGGAGATGGCTCTTAAAAATATAGCTGTATCCACTTATGGTTCAAATATATTTATAGACCAACTTGCAGTGTTTTCAGATACCCTAGATTAAAATATTATTGCAGTTTGATGCACAAATTTTCATCTGTAAATCTAATTCTGACTCTGTAGCCAGCTGGAAGTTTGATAAGGATCATTTATCACTGTTGGAGAAGTTTTGGTAGGACTTAGACCCAAATGCCTTCTCTTAGATCCCATTTTTGCCATTAGTAAGGGGCTTTTGCTGCCTGGCTGGACTCTACTGGGTGGGGAGAAAAAAGGCTCAAATATATATTCTGAGTTTTGTTACAGTATTTTGACACGCTGGTTGTTTTCCTCTTTGTTTAAGAAGCTTTAATGGGATCCTCCCACCCTGGGTCTCCAGACTGAGATCCTATCACAGGAATTCTCCTGAGGCACAGTTCTGTCCCAGGACCTGTCTGTGGTCTGAGGATACCATGATAATGATGTGATGATCACACACCAACCAGGCTGTTGTAGCGTTTGAACTGGGACAATGTGAGAACAGTTTATGAAATTTTAGTGCCACTTAGTATGAATCCAGTGTCTGGTTCTCGTTGGATCCCACACCTGAAGCATGCTTGGAAGCTGATCTCTGTTCCAACCCGATTCTGCAGAATATCTCCCGTGTGCAAAGATAATCACTTGGACAGTTAACCCACCCTCTGACTCAGTAAAATTCCTTCAGTATAGAATGAACCTTTAAACTTCCTGTACTATGGTAACGAAATGTGCAGTTTATGGTGGACTGTAAGCTTGATATTTGTGCTTCGACTTTAAAGAAAGTATTTTCTTAACATAATTTATAGTTTCAGCTTCATTGGAGATGCTTGTCAAATCAGAAGTCTCTTCTTACCTTTAATTATTCTCCTGAAACATAAATGAATTGGAATTGAGGTTTTGAAATTTCAATAATGTGTGTTTCACATGTAATCCCTGACTTCTGAATTCTTCATGGTAGTCTCCATGCATTCCATTCAACTTTTCAATTCTGTTTATTTCTTCTATGCCCTGAGCCAGACTGACCTTTGGATTTGTCAGGTTGTATTACAGGTAGTGTCCATGTGATGAAATGGTAAAAGTTAAATTGGTACCAGACATGCTAACCACAAAAACAAATTATAAAGTGCACTGACAAACTCCTGTGATTACTTGAATGTACCATGTTGAGATACTATACAATTTTAGAAATATTCTTATCTCAGATACATACTGGAAAATATACAATCTATGTAAGAAAAGGTTTTGTCTTGCAGAAAATAAATTTTGATTGTCAGACCGTAGATGTAATGTACACATAGTGGTAAATTCATAGGTAAAAGTTACCAGGAATAGAGAAAAGAACTTAAAGATTTCCACCAAGTAAGCAGAGAGTAGGGTAAAGCACAGAATTACAAATCCAAAGGGGAAATGTGAAGGGGAAAATTATTGTTGCTGATATCATGAGGTTCCTCTCCTATTTTAGGATACCTTTTCCCAGTTTCAGAATGCATGTGTACGGAGTTTTTTCAATGCATAAAGATTAGCTCAGGAAATTCAGAGTTCAAATAATGTATAGAATTTATGAAAAATGTAATACAAAATGAGTGTCCTTCCTGTAACTTGCACAAAAGATAGCACAAAAGATGGTATTGATTTTTCTGGTTCAGTCTATCAGACTAAATGTTCCTGACTCCAGATCTTCTTTCATTCCATACTACATTAAAAACAAATACTTTTCAGTGTTCTGTTGAGAACATTAACATTGAAATATTCAATAACCACGTACATCATATCAAGAAAATACCATCCAACATAGTCAACAAAATACTGTTATACTACAGTATGTCACAGTATATTGTTAGGATAATTTTGTATTTTTTTTCTATCATGCAGGTTGATAGACATCATAAATGTAGCATGAATTATGTTGACATAATCATTTCCATTGTGATGGCCTCTAATTTCTGAGCACACATTGCTTTTTAGAGATTATTGCAGCACTTTCCTCATCAAATATGATGAACTTTGAGTATGTCTGTATCATACACGTTAGTACAAGATTATAATTCTTCTTTTTTTCTCATTCTGTAATTTTTACAACTCCAGAAAACATACAATAAAGAAAAAATGCCAAGCAGGACACCAGCAAGCAAAACTTAGTTTCTCAGTTTTATATGTATGGCATTTACAGAGAAACACTGGGCTAAATGCTGGAATACATTATATCAAAGCCTGTTTTGTTTCAGAATATTTTACAAACGTGTCAGATTTGAACATCCAGATCAAGGCATATCATGTTATACATCAGAATTTGCCCTCTTCCCTTCCCTTTGGGAAAACGTTTTGCTCATATTTCTCTTTTCTCAATTTTCTTTCCATGTCTTAGTGCCCAAAGCATTTTGCTCTTCCCCTCTTGGGTAAGGAAGGATATTATTTGAAAATTAGTATCATAAAATTAATAGTTTTCCTGGTAACTTACAAGAGAGTTTGCTTGGGTGTAAATTTATAGATTTATTTTACAGTAACTAATCTAGGGCTGTTTCTCATTTCTCTGTGAGTAGGTGGGTACTGTCACAAAGGTGTAGCTTAATGTGATGTAGGCATTTTAAAGTTTGTTAATTTGTTATATTTTACCTGCTTCATCCCTTGCCATTTATTCTACTTTTTCAAAAATCTTTTATATATCATTTTAGTTTAATCCTCTGGTTGCTTTAATAGTGATTTAGAATATATCCAGACATATAATATCTATTTATTCAATATTCTAAATAATCACCTTAATTCTAGTTTTTGCATTCAAAAAATATTTTTTTATATTTCTCCTTATTCTTAGGCATAATGTCTCTGAGGTATAGAAAAATAGCTGTTGGTGTCTCATTACAGCCATGCAATCCTTGTTTTAAAATAAAATTAAAACTAAGTAAAAATATTTAGAAGTATGGTACATAAACTAGTATTTTTTGTGGAAGCATTAATTTGCTTGCAGGTGGGTTCAGATTATACACTATGGAAAAAGTTGAAATGTCTGTCATTCAGGTAATTAGAGGGTTTAGTTTCAAAATCAAAACCAGACAAGACAAACTGCACCTCTCTTTCTCTTTCCAGTGTGCTCAAATCACATTTTTTATATTGATACCACTTACTCCTATTCCTTCTCAAGTAATGACTTCATATATTTATGCCTACTATGCCACCTGCAACGTGTGTAGTTTGGTGTTCTGTGTTCAATATACCTTCTTTTTTCTTTTCTCTGTACATGCTTCTGTGGCCTTTTATAATGTGGATGGTCATCCTGCACTGACAGATCGTTCTAAAGACTGAGAAAAATGGAACAGTGCCCAAATATTATCAATGCATATGTGAAAAATGTCGATTATCTTAGGTATACAGAAGTGTTTCTACAATTCTTGTATTGGTTTATCATATGTTTTAACATATAAAAATTAATGTACATTTTGTTTTTAAAAGTGAGAAAAATTTATCACTTTTTTCTGTTTCATGGGTGCTTAAAAGGAACTTTAATATGTATAGCTATAAACTCATGCCCTTTTGGTTTGTTTTTTTTTTTTGGCCTTTGCCACTTCTCTTTTAGCAGATAAAAAGCTTATTCTGCAAATAACACCAGCCATCTGTGTGTTTTCTATATTTCATTAATGTTTCAGAAACATGTATTTTGTTTAAAACTTAAATTTATCTAGCCATTTAGTCATTCTCCCTTAATGCTATGTACAGTTTGGAGTCCAAATTTCTATGTCTGAAGAAGTGAAAAGAAATATGAACAGCTTGAAGTGAATAAATACAAGGACAGATAGACTGACAGAATTAGCAACTTGTATTTGATGTAAAATTGTATTATTTGAACTCACATTCGCTTTCTTGTGAAACAAACTTCTGTTCCTGAACACATGAATACCACTGATTTTATATATACTGTCAATATATATCTGGGAGGTGTGCTGCCACTCTCTAATCCACAGTGGCTGAGTGAAAAACAGTCTTCTGATTTTCAGCACCATTGCCCTTGTTACAGAAAAGTTCTCTTTAGGATTTCCCAAAGGGCATTGTAAGATTACTTTCCTTGTTATAAACCATCAGACTCCTTCATGTGCATTCTGCTGTTAAATAATATTTTGTGCACTAATTAAGATAAACCACATAACAAAACCCCATTGACACCATAACAATTAATAACCCAGATCATCAGTTGTTGGAGCATATTTTACATTAACTTGACAGTACAAAGGTAATAATGACCATGTATAATACTGAGTAAAAGTGCAAGTCCCAGTTCTGTATTGACTTTTGAGGAATTAACCCCCAATTTTCTCATTATATAAAATAAAATGCCCATAATTTTCTTGTGGTAGAAGTCTACGGTCAATAAACTTTTACCATTTTTATAGAACTCCCTGTGTAAGTTTTTCAACTATTCTTTTCTAAACTCTTATTTTTAATCAATAATTGATGCCACATAATACAGCATGCATCAGTTTCCAATAAATAATTACATTTTGTTTCTCAAAATCTTTTTCACTACATGGTTACTTAGGTTAATGATTGTTGCCTATTTTAGAGAAGGCAGTTCCAATTTTTAAACTGATAATTTTAGTAACCGTGGAAGTGCATTTAGAAGCCTTTTCTTTCTTCTTTTTTTTTTTTCTTTTTTTTTTCTTTTTCTCTTTTCAGTGTTGGTTTATTGGCTTATTGAGTTCACTAAAATAGATGGATTATTAGGAGGTGATAATGGCTGGATATTTTTTCTGAATCTGGATTATTTTCCTAGAAATTCTTGATTGTTTCCTGACTTTTTTTGTCTCCAACTGTATGTGGTAATCTGAGGAAATGATCAACAGCACACAACAGGTGAGGAGGCTGCTTTGGAAGAGTCAAACCCTGTACATAGTATAAAGGTGCTCACACAAGGGTAGAGCCTTTCTCATTATGAAAGTGACCATATTTGCTGGAACCTCTCTTCAGGGAAATGTAGCAGTCTCTGAGGTCATGTATCCAAGATTTTTGAGTGGGTTTTGCTTTTATGTACATAGAGGAATTAATCAGTGTGATTTTCTGTGTAGTAGTTAAAACACTACAATTGCTGTGTTGTAGGAACTTTCCAAGGGATGTGTATGGATGTGTGTATCTCCATACTCAGTCATTACTGCGTTTGTAGTGGAAGTCAGCAAGTTTTCCAGGAGGTGGGTATGTTACCTCTGTGTTTTATGCACAGTGTAGACCCAGGGGTGCAATTAGGTAGAATACCTCTTCTAAAGTGACTTATGAAGAGATGACTCTGCCAGTGAGTTGGTTCATGGAAGGACTAGAATGGTTCAGAACTGTCTTTGTGACACAGGAACTGAAATTCAGTTAAAATACTTCTGCCAATATTGCCTTCTTGTTTGCTGAAGAAATTATTTAATTGGGTGGTGTTGTTTCTGTGGTTTTGGTGGGCTTAGCTAGGAGGAGGAGTTCACCCTGATTTCTTTTTTAGTTCCAGAAAAAATACGTACTAGTAGAAATCTCTAACTTTTCTTTTTTGGGTTGAAAGATTTAATATTTCCTTACTTAATTGACTGTTACCACTTTGTAGAACTTGTGAGATGTGTTCTGTGTCAGAGTGAATTCACAAGTACTTTGCATAGTCTGACTTGTCTCTAAAAATAGATATAAAATTCTGTGAAGTAAAAAATGTTCTTGCCGTAGTTGTTGTTGATTTATTAAAGTGGTGTTCACTAAAACTCTATAGATTATTTCATCTGTAAGAATTAATTTTTATATATTATTTTAAAACCAGTGTAAAATTCTGGCATTTTCTACTGTATGAAAAGAACTATAAACATGTAGTTGTCTCTGAGCATATGTGCACATACACCGATGTTTATAAAAATGACCTGGAGGAATGGCCTGAAGTTGTGGCAGGGGAGGTTTAGGTTGGATATTAGGAAAAGGTTCTTCACCCAGGGGGGGGTTGGGCCCTGGAAGAGGCTCCCTGGGGAAGTGGCCCCAGCCCCAAGCCTGACAGAGTTGGAGTGTTTGGAGGAGGCTGTCAGGCACAGGGTGTGACTCCTGGGGTGTCCTGGAAAGGGCTCAGAGTTGGACTCGATGATCCTTGTGGGTTCCTTCAAACTCAGCATGTTTAGTGAGTCTGTGAAATAACTTTGTGATGGAGTTGTACCTGGCTGGTATCAGAAGCAGCGCGGCCGGCGGGAGCAGAGCAGGACTCGTCCTGTCGCGCTGGGCACGGGTGAGGCCTCAGTGCTCAGTCTGGGGCCCTCGCCACAAGGGAGACGTGGAGGTGCTGGGGTGAGTCCAGAGCAGGGCAGTGGAGCTGGTGAGGGGTCTGGAGCACAAGTCCCCTGAGGGAGCTGGGGGTGTTTATCCTGGAGAAAAGGAGGCTTGGGAGGACCTTACTGCTTTACAGCGCCTGAAAGAAGATTTTAGTCAGGTGGGGCTCAGTCTCTTCTCTCAGGTAACGAGTGACAGAACAAGAGTAGATGGCCTCAAGTTGCACCAGGAGAGGTTTATATTGGATATTAGGAAACGTTTCCTCATGGGGAGGGTTGTTAGGCATTGGAACAGGCTGCCCAGGGAAGTGGTGAAGTCACTCAAGTGGCTCAAAAAATGTCTTCAAGACATTCAAAAGAGCTCAAAAAACATGTGGATGTCATATTGGGGAAATTATTTAGCAGTGAACATGGCAGTGCTGAGTTAACTGTTGGGCTTGGTGATTTTAGAGGCCTTTTCCAAACTTAACAATTCCGTGTTCCTATGTTTCATGGTTTTGAGGACTGGAATCCTGCTTTCTGTGTCTCTGGGGTTAGCAATAGCTGTTCTGGAAGGATAGTGCACATGGACAGGTAATAATACACGTTTATGGTGCCTAGTGGGTATTTGAGTTTAATCTGTTGTCTGAACTTTGAAAATGTCTCCTAAAAATAATACAGGGGGAAAACTAAATAGAAGAGTGAGGCAAGGAGAGGGGAAGGGGAGGGGTGGAAATAGTGAACTTAGTAGAAATCAATTTCCTGAGTTTACAGCTCTTGTGAGATCATTTTCTGCTATAACACCTAGTGTTGGAGTGTGTGGGAAGAGGGAGAGATTTTCGTGGTGAGGGAGGAGGAAAGTTGTTTACTCGAGGATTTTTTTACAAAAAAAACTTCGTCAGGACTTGTGATACTAGGAGAGTTGACTGTGGCTATAATGATTCATTCTTGTCTATCATTTTAGCCTGAATGTCATGTGCTGCACTTCGAAAATAGGATGTAAAAGTGCATGACTACTTTCCCAGTGGGCATCTCAAAAAGATGTGCATAGTATTTCTTGAGCCCACCTTAATGCAAAATTTATTTTTTAGTTAAATTACTATTGATATGCTGATTCATGTTTATGCTGTGAGCTCTTTCTGCATTATTGATTTATGTATGGTTGGCATAATATATATCAAATATATCAAGGAAAGCTTGTAAATTTGCTGAACTGTAATTGAATATAGTACAGATGGGATCATACCATTATTTCCTGACTGTGAGTTATAAGAATTCCATTTTTAAACTACCATAGTTCTACATAAGAGTTAGTTCATTATTCTAAATTATTGTTATTGTGCTCCTGTAATGTCCCAGAAAATGGAGGAACTTACAGGTGTTAATTGAGTTTTCAAGTGTGAAGGGACTTACTGTTTTTAATGCCAGGTTAGTTTGTAATGAAGCACGTAAGCTCTGCTTTACAGAGAAGAATTCTACACAGATATTCATTGTTTGACTTCATACATGGACAGCCATTCTTTGTGAAGTTAATTGGCTTTACATTCTTGTTTTAGTGAATGAAACCCATACACAGCTTTCTTTAGTTTCTGAGAAGACTTCATGATGAAATAAAGAGGGATTTCCTTAATGAATTTGATAAAAACTAATGGGTTTAAATGATTCTTCTTCCAGGCCTTTTACTGCTTTCTTCTTTTGACATCAATGAATAACTGAAGCATAATTTAAAACAATACTAACCAAAAGTTGCAATTGTATTTAAAATAGCCTAGAAATATTCAGTACTTCAGTAAGAATCTTGAATCTAATGTTGTTTCAAGTGCTAGTGGAAAGTGTTGAATTTAGAGATATAAGAAAAGCCGCAAAGGGTCAGTCCAAAATTCCATTTCAACTTGTTTCTTACCCCTGGTAGGAGTCTAGTAGGTTGGAAGCTTTAGGGGAGAAGTATATATAGAAATGGAGGTGCAGTGGTTCATCTCTCTCATATGCACCTTGTATGCCTCATGGATTTCCTCAGCAACAGACTGTATCCAGAAGATGGTCAACACAGGAAATTGGTTCCTTTTTTTGGAAAAAAAATTATCTAAACTTTTGATATATCTTCATGGTTTAGGTCTTATGGTACCACACTTGGATTTATGTTTTCACTAAGCTATATTATGTTTTTCTATGTAGAAATAGCTATTTTTGTTAATGTGTCAGGAGTGCAAATGTGCAAACAGGACTGATGATGATTGCTAAAAAAGTCCACATCCTCTCTGTGTGCATGGCAATACATATTTATACAGTATCAAAGTACAGTCCTGGAGTTGTTCTGCCATTAATCCTTGTACTGTATTTTTTTCATACACCCTGCATTACTGCTAAGAAGAAAAAAAAGAGGAATAAGAAATTGTCCAATTGTTTTAGCTCAAAACAGGCTGTAGGCTATGAATTTAGACAGACAAGGTAACAGTGAATCGTATTCTTCTCCTAAATGTAGATTAAAGCCCTTCAGACCAGAACTCTGATGAACCAGAGCTGCAAACCACAATGGCTAATTCGATATGTACAGGTCATACAGGAGATGGAACAGCTGTGTAGTGGATGCTCCACTGACCAGCATATGCTGCTGTTTTAAAGGAAAAGAGTAATCTTAGGACTTGACACTTGAAGAAAAGAATTGCATTTCTGTGACATTTTATTGCAGAAAGTCTCCTGTATTTCATAAGCTCTGTTTGATCAGTACTGTGTAAAGTGTCTTAACAGATTCAAAACTCTTACTAAATATAGTCTAGTGAAGTTGCATGTAATTATCAGAGTCATTGAACTGGAGAGTTATTTACAGCTATGTTGTGTTTCTTCAGCCTTTATCACTGCACTTCTATCTTCAGCCACTTCACTGCACTATCTGATGATAGCAGTCATCTACAGAAATGCCACAGAATATCAAACATGCTATTAAAGTGGTACTGATCATTTAAATGTGTAAATTCCTAATTTCCATATAGAATAGAATTAAATAGGTATTCCAAACTATTGTAATAACTCCTTTTCACCAGAACTATGGTTTTCAGTCTTGTACACTTTCAGAGTATTTGACTGATTTGGCATCTATATTTTAATCCTTACTTTTCAGAGATTTCATGTTTGATTTTAGTGAAGTCTGTAGTAAATAAATGTCTAATGCGAGTATATGTCAGAATGTCTGTAGTGTGTTTAAATAAAGTGCATCTTACCTGTAGAGTTTAGTTTAATTCTGTCAAATAACAAGTCAAATCAGATAGCAGCATCAAGCTTCAGCAATAAGTTTTCCTTCACAGTGCAACTGCAAAAATTTCCGTAAGGAAGGAACTTTCAAAGAGAATCAGGCTCACTGGGTGCCTTTTGCTACAGAGCTTCTCAGTGTCTTGGTTCTTGGGAATTCATTAATGTGTGGAGAATCACTCCAGACATAGTTGAAAACTAGCAGTGAATGTTAAAATCTGTTGATAACTGACTGCAATAAATACTCAGAAAACCTACTGCTGTACTCTTTGGGCCTGATTTACCATTGTATAATCCCAATGAAATCACTGCACTGAAGTCTGTATTTATTTTGGCTAACAATATGTGTATTCCTGAAAATACCTTATCCAGTTTGTTAGCTTAAAAAAAACCCCAAAAAGCAAACATAAAGGGCACTATTTTCTATTCTCATCTAGAAAACTCTAATAGGTTATCTTTTTCATTTAGCATTAAACTCAGGGATACTCTAATATAAATCAAACATAAACCATCAGCAAAAGTAAGATAATTCAGACACTATAAGCATGAACTCCAGTTGCTTTTTGTAATTATCTGCTCATCCTTGATATATGATAACATATTTGTTCAGGTCTGTGCTAGTTGCTCTACCTAGTGTATATGCTCTGAGAATTCTGTTTCTTCTTAAAACACTATTGCCACTAGGAAGAATCAAGTACGTAGATGATGCTGATTTTCTTTCCAGTATCCTTTCTGTTTTCAGGAGATTTGTACAGTCAATAAGAGCTACCATGTGTTTGCTGATTTCTCAGTATCCTTGAAGGTGGTACAGCAGTAAATCTAGTTTGCCTTATATTTCAGTCCAATGGGTAATGGAAGTTTTTAATAACAATTGGGACCTGAGAGTAAGCTTCCTTTAAAATGAAGTGGGTCTTCTGCAACTGGGAAATGGGTAGGAGAATCAAAAATGAAATATATCTTCTGTAGGCAAAATGTGCAGACGTGTCATGTGAACTTGTTATATAACCTGAAGAGTCAGGGAGGAGATGTTTATTCAGCTCAGTGAACAAGTGAGTTCACTGGAGTGAGGTTCAAAACTTTAGGACACTAAATTAAACATCATCAGTGCCAGAAAGGAACAGGCTACAGCTTTCACATGCAGCTGTGGTGATGTCTTCAGGCAACTATAAAGAAGAAACAAGTGCAGGAAAATTCTTCTAGGACTAAAACTCTCTTTCTCCTGTTGTCATTAGCTTTGCTAGTAGGTTCTTTAGTACTGCTGTCAAACCCTACCATGCTGATTTGCAAAGAAGAACAAATGATATGAACTCCATTTTACTTAGCAGTTGAAAGTGTTTGAAAGAGCACAAGCCTCTCTCCTCCATAGGTGTTAACGTGTAGATATTGAAATAATGCATCAAAATTGAAATAATGCCAAAATATGTGTTAAAAAGTAACAAGTTCTGACCTGCTGAAGATATTATCTTGTAAATATGTTTCTAGTGGCACTCCATGCATGATTTCTTCAGTTCCCTTCGTGATCAGTTCAAGGGTTTTGCCTACGTGTAGACACAGAGGAAAATTAATCTGAATGAATTTTGAAAGTGTTTAAGTGAAACTCTAAGTAGGCACCCTTATCCAGAATCAAAGTAGTTTTGACTCAGTTCAGCTGATTTGAATTAATTTAGAAATGAATTCAGCTAAATTGAATTAAGGCCACTTTGTTATGAAGGAAGGTGTCAACAGGAACATCTAAGTACAGTTTATTAACTTTAAGACTTTTAATAACGTGTTCTAACTTTTCTTGATCATCACTTACATTACATCACTTACATATTCTTAACACAGGTATACTCTCCAGATTCTCCCATGGATTTTCCTGTGGAGTGTCAGACACTTATTCTGTAATACTTCTGCCATGTAGAGCAACTTTGTCTTTCTTTGCTCAATCAGTCTTGAAAACACACATTTTCTTTCCCTCTTTCTCCATTTCCCCTTGTTATTTCATTCTAGTCGTGTTTTCATCTGTTAATCCATGCAGGAAGGACTGACTGACCTGTCATTGTCCCAGTAAGAAATTAGTATGTAGTCAGTTTTCACTGTGGAACTACATACTGAAGAGTGCTGTCTGCTTTTTCTCCCATGGCATCACTATAGCTCAGAAAGCTCTGTACCAGCCTGAAATGGACATATGCAAAATCCAGTGTTCAGAAATTACTAGTGAGGCTTCAGAGCCTAAACTCATGCTCAGGGTGCTTTGCTTGACATCTTTGAGATGTCATTATCAACAGTTTCATACTGTTATGTAATAGGAGCTGTCTTAGCAGCCAGTTTACAGTCCCTTGCTCCCTTACATTAACATTAATTTAACGAAATACCATGAAAGGATAAAAGAAACAGGGTTGATTTTTTTATGAGCTATGAATAGCAACAAAATGAAAATGCAGTAAATATAAATTTACTGCAGTTAGGTTACATAACAGGGTCATGCAGGCAACCTAGGCAAAGCACAATCTAAAATTTAGTAAATATACATATTAATTCCTTGGATTTGATCTCCATAAAGCAAACAAGCATGCAACTCTTGAATGAAGCTGAATGAAGGAAAACTTCCCTGTGAGGAGCCTCGGGTACATAGCATTTTAACAAATCTGCTGACAGAGCATGTCAAGGCAGCCAGCTGCTTTTGTCATCTTATATCTGTTTATATTTTCCTGTAGGATTGGCTCCTGAGTACTTATTTTGTAGTACAAGCACATTATAACCCTTAAGCAGGAAGATAAATGCTTAGAGCTGATGCAGTTAGACTTTGTTGGAATAAATCCTGCTCCTTACTGCCTCATCACAGAAAGCTTTGCAGGCTCTGTGACTGTTTTGTAAGGACTCACAAATCTCATACTCTTTGAAAGAAGTGTCTGCATTTTCAGGTTCATAATGCCAAACTGTGTTCAGACAAACTTGGAATTTCTTGTGTTCCAACAGGCTGTGAGGGTTGTAGAACAGGACGAGTTAGAGTAGTGAATCCATCATAGCTGTGCCTGTTACCAATCCATGGCAAAGTACAGGGACATTACAGCAGTAAATCCTGCTTCAGTGATTGTTGACATGACAGACCATTTTCCTTCTGATTGTCTTCCCAGAGCATTAGATACACACAAATCCCTACTAAAAGAGTCCTTTATGAAGGAGTTACAATTTGTTTCAAGATCAGCTACTCTATGAATTCCATGTGCTCTGACATTGTCAAGGTGCCATCCTCTTTCTTTTCTAAATGCTACATCATCTTTGACAAATTAAGTTTTTAAGAAAATAATCAATGGCGCTTTTTTTTTTTTTAATTCTTGCCTAAGAATTCCTTAGAATTAAGTCAGACCTTCTGAAGCCTTGGCCATGAGGAATTTGCTTATTCATTGAGCAGGTCTTGAATAATCACTACAAATTAAGACAATCTGGCCTATTTCTCTTCCAATAATTTTTCAGTCTCCTCTATGACATCTTTATTTCCCTTTCTTTTTACTGTGGTGTTCTTTATGTCCTTTTTCTTTTTAGTATTTAATTTTTCCATTGATTCTGATTCCTCTAGAGGAATGCAGTACATGAGAAACTAATCAGGTAATTTGTTTCTTTTTCCAATAATGTACTAATGCACTGCTTATCACTTCAGCTGGTATTCAGCTCTTTGGGGCTATTTTTGAATTTTTTTCCTTTCTCTTCTCTTGGCAAAAGAAGCTGTCAGACACATCTTGCCCTTTGGCTGCTTGTGATGCTTCTGCTTAGGCTCTGCAGATAAGGTGACTGCCTCCCAGAGGAGGTCTGGGTAGGGACTGGATGCACAGGTCCACTTTTGCAGTGTAAAAATTTGCAAGAAATTGGTGGTTTATTATCATATAAAGGCAGAATGTCATCTATTAAGTAGTGTGCTGCTCCCTTAGGTGGAGATGGGTTTGAAAAATGTGTTATTGGGGCTTTTTTTGGATATTTTTGGTAATCCTAACTGAATGTTTAGTACAGGAATTTTATTTTCAGTAACTATAAAAATAAGTGTTATGATTGCCTAAAGTTAAAATTATTTTGAATGTTAGATTCTTCAATTAAAATCTGAAAAAAAAAATCCAGTGGGAATTTTGGACGTGATAAATAATAAAACTTTTACTGAATTGTTCCAGTAAGCTTTAATTGTTTGAATAATCTTCCCATGATTCTCTGAGCAAAATATAATACAAATATAATACTGTACAAAATAGTAGGCAGACTGTATATCATGATTGTATTTGATACATTTAAAAATATGTCTGTTTGCTGGAGAAAAAGAAGACAATTTGAGGGTTTTTTTGATTTTGGGTTTTTTT
>WAAE01029175.1:0-13163 GCA_013400495.1 Nicator chloris | reverse complement strand
TGATGCCCAGCCAATCTCTGAGCGATGACTACTTTGGAAACACTCATCCCCAAGTCTATTGCTAAGCGTGATGTTAGATGGCATGGGACATCCCTTTGGTCTGTTTGGGTCAGCTGTCCCAGCTGTGTCCCCTCACAGCCTCTTGCAAATCCTTGGCCCCTGCCCATAGCAGATAAAGTGAGAAACAGAGAAAACTTCAGTGCTGTGCAAGCACTGCTCTATAGTAGCTAAAATATGGGTGAGTTGACAGCAGTGTTTTGGTCACAAAAATTTTGCTGACTGCTGTGAAGAAATTTAACTCTGTCCCAGTCAGACCCAGTACACTGTTGCATTATCTAAAGGGTTTTTTTAAATGGCATTGGGGTTCCTTCTAAAATTCTAGAGTCTTCTTCTCATTCTGTATGTGTACATTGGACTGAGGTGCCTCTAAATTTAGTTCCATGCACCTCATGCTCTGACATACAAGTAAGATTCATACCAGAGGATATTTATACCCAGTCTGAATGAAATCTCTAGATTCAGACACCCCAAAATTTAGGAAATTTAAGATTTACATTTAATATTTGTGCTCTAGGACCGTCTCTTATATTGAAGATGGGGAAAATAAAAGAAGGAACACTAAAATAAAGTGATAACTCAAGATGCAGTGGGTGCCACCCTCTTTAAAATATTGAAAGCTTTCAATTAATTATTTTTGATCTCTTTATTTTTGTGCATTTTTGTACTTCCTTGGGCTTTCTATAACAGAAAGCTAAAGAGACTGCTGTAGTGAAATACCTGGACTGTCAGGAGATGGGATTAGTGTGAATGGCATAGGAAAGCCTATACTAATGACATTTCCTGTCCAGTGGTCCTGACTATACATTAAAATGCAATCATGTTCAAAATGTCAACTGAATTTGCCTTGCTCCATGCCTGTCATCACATCCCTTTTTACATTTTTAGCCCCTGCTCCCTGCTACATATTGGCACCTGTGTAGTCCCTTTTCACAGAAACAGTGTACTTTGAAAAGGGCATCTTTTTTTTCCAGGCCAAGTGATCATGGATATCAGAGTTATGGAGCAGGGTGGCTTTTGATAGTGAATACTGATGTAGAGTCATGTTACGATAAACCGAATGTAGAATATGCTAGCTATTATAGGGTATTGTTTCCCTCAGTTAATATTTTATAGTGTGTAATATTAACCTTCCTTCCCCACTGTTGTACTAACATGCACTCTTATGGTAGCCTGCCCTGTGAAACCAAACGCTTTATACTGGTGTTTGCCTTACTTATGACATGCTTCCTCAGTTCTCCCAATAAATGAGCAGTTGTGGAAGACAGGCAGAGAGACCAGTGTCAGGAATGAGGTTGCAGTTGTTTCATGACCTCACAGCTGCCATAAATTGCAGGCTTGAGAGGCAGAGTAAAAAAAAAATCTTGATTCTGTTCTACCTTTCTGGGTCAGCTAATGACATTTACCATCCTTTGTTTTGCTCAGTGTGGCTGCTTGTCTGGCCTCTTCTGATGGAGTGTTCCTCCATCTTCATTTAGAACTTTGAATCTGGGCACCAAATAAAGCAGATGTTATGCAAAAACTGGTGCCTCTGGGGAAAACTGAGACCTGGATGTACCACAAAGAAAACAAATCTGGGAAAACAACTGAGTGGAAGGAACGAATTTTAGAAAGTGTTCACGCGTTAATTCTTCTGTGAGCAGAGGGATAACCAAAGAAGATACAATTTTTTTTTTTTAGATTGAAAATAAAGGAAGCAGGAAAGAAGATAACGGTTCCCATTATCTCCAGGAATGGATGAGTGTAATAATTCTGAATTTAGTATTTTATTTCAGCAGAACAGGATATTGAGAATATTAATTCTATCTGAAAAAATTACTTACTCCACTAGAAGTTGATAAAAACATATGGATGGTTTAGAGCATTCAGATAGGAAGTGAAATAACAGGAAATTTCACAATATCTTCTTGTGAGGCAGACTCAAATTGATTTAAAAATTTTAAATTCTGAGTCTCCTGAGGAGGCCATATTTCAAGCATTCCAGAATATGGAGTACTCCAGAGAAGACAGAGGAAATACCTGTAAATCAATAAAGATATTTCCCCATATCCTGATGAAAATTTTTGGTAGGTAGTCAGTATTCCAGAAGTGGAGAAAATGAAAACTGTTACACAAAAAGAAATGTAAAGAAATACAGAAGATGTAGTGCAGATTTAAAGCCCAGCAGAGCAGCATGGGCTGTATGAGCTGGGACCTAGCAAGCATTTGCTTTAGTGCTTAAGTGTATGCATATGGAGCATACCAGACACTGAGAATAACAACAGCACCATTAATTCAGGGCATTTTCTCCGGGACTGTTAAGCAATATGGGAAATTACTGGACTACTAATTTGACAGTGATTAGAATATCTATTAAATTACTCTGGACTTTGTTTCTGGCAACAAATGACATAAAAAGCAGTTTTGTTTATAAAATAGTTCTCTTTACTGAAGAAAATCCAGTACCTCTGAAAACAAACAAACTGTAGGTTTCTACTGCTATGCATCTCCTCACTGCAGACACAGGGAAATAAAATGTTTGGATAGGCAGGAATTTGCTGTAGTACTCTATACTGAGTCCTGGAGCTTTTCAGTAGACCTAAGAAAAACTGAGGATGGATTTGAGGACCTCATACAAAACACTCTGCCCATAACTGAGAAAAGACAATCTATGTCACATGATGCGTACTCCTAGAAATCCCCTACAACTTTAGGTGGAGGATTAAAAGAGGATTTAGCTAGTTTTATTTGCTCTGGTTCAGTGTTCAGGAATACCAGTGTTGTATACAACCAGATCACCTCCTAGTACAGATTTGGACTGGCTCAGACCTGAGTGTATGACTGCATTTCTGTCAATTCAGCTAGAACACACAGTACAGTATTTATTCTGGCTTCATGGTCACTGCAGGAGGACAGGTGATATGTGCTCTGCCAGAAAATCTGCCAGGACAATGTTATCCTTTAAGTACTTTTGTTTTGAACAAATTTGGATCCACAGAGTGAGTTTGAACTAGCCAAACCATTTTTTCTTATGAATACACAATATTTTGGATCCAGCATATGTGCCCTAATCCATCCATTTTCATGAAAGCATGGCTGAGGAATCAGAAGACTAAAAGAACATGTGAGGAAAAAAGTGTATACACTTCACTTGTGTATAGATTTCATTTACCAAGAAAAAAATATGTAGCAAATAAAATGTAATACATTACCACTAGGAAGGTGGGGCCCTCTTTCTTCCCTTTTGGAAGAGGAAACACACCATATTTGAGAGTTTGCCCAGACAGGCAATATATTTCACATTCTAAGAACCCCAATGCTTTGCTCAGCCACATACATGCTCTCAGAAGTATTGCTTTATTTTAGGGAAGACGTATTTTAGGGAAACTCTGAGGTTCCTAAATATATTTCAGGAAACTGAAGTCAATGTAAGGGTAGGGTTTTAAGTTCAACTGATAAAATTAATAAATGCACATGCTTTCAGCATGTTATACTGCTAGTTATACTCCAGAAAATAAAAACCCACCAAAATTATAGTTGTCCTTATGATTTTTAGTGATTTAACCAGAAGTGACCGTTTCTTGGAGAAGCAGGGCATGGTAGGAGTCCTAAAGCTCACAGCCAGTGTACTGTGGCAAAAGCTTTCCCTGAAGCTTGTCAGACAAATCACAGAGTCACAGAATTGTTAGGGTTGAAAGGGGACCTCAGGAGATCCTCTAGGCCAACTCCCCTGCCAAGGCAGGGTCATCTAAAGCACACAGGAATGTGTCCAAGTGGGAAGGACACTTGTCTGGAGAGGCAGACTCCACAGCCTCCCTGGGAAGTCTGTTCTGGTGCTCTGCCACCCTCAATGTAAAAAAGTTCTTCCTCATGTTGAGGTGGAACTTTTTGTATTTTAGTTTAAGGGTGTTGCTCCTTGTCCTGTCACCGGGCACCAGTGAAAAGAGTCTGGTACAATCCTTTTGGCACCAGCCTATGAGATATTTATATCTGTTTATGAGATTCCTCTCTTAGATTTCTCTAGACTAAGGAGGTCCAACTCCCACAGTCTCTGCTCATAAGAGAGATGCTTCAGACCCCTCACCTTCTTTGTGGCCTCCACTGGACCATCTCCATTAGCTCCTTTTCTTTCTTGTACTGAGAGTTCAGAGCTGGACACAACATTCGTTACCTGGAGCCGAGTAGAGGGGGAGAATCACCTCACCTGACCTGCTGGTCACACTCTTCCCAATGTGCCCCAAGATATCATTTGCTGTCCTGGCCATAAGGAGAGCATATAATTTGCTCTTCTGGCTTATATCAGCTTGTTGTCCATGAAGACCTCCTGGTCCTTCTAGTAGATAAGACCTGCAATGCTACCAGGGGTTCTTCCTCCCCAGGTATAGGATCCTGCACATACCCTTGTTGAACCACTTTAGGTTTCTCTTTGCCCATTCCTCCAGCCTGTCAAGGTCCTGCTGAATGTCAGCACAGCCTTCAAGTGTATCAGCCACTTCTCCCTGTTTGGTATCATTAGAAGACTTGCTGAGGGTACATTTGATGCCTTCACCCAGGAAAACAAGGTGAACAAGACTGAACCTGGTATTCATCCCTGGGGAACACCACTGACTACAGGCCTCCAACTGAATTCTACTACATTGATCATGATCCTCTGAGCTCTGCCATTCAGACAGCACTTGATCCACCTCACTGTGCATTCATCTAACCCACAATTTCTAAGCTTATCTAGAAGAATGTTACGGGAGTCAGTGCCAAAAGGCTTGCTGAAGTCAAGGTAGCAAACATCCACTGCTCTCCCCTTGTCAACCCATCCTGCCATGCTATCATAGAAGACTATCAAATTTGTCAAGCATGATTTCCCCTTGGTGAGTCCATGCTGACCACTCTTGATGACCCTCTTTTATTCGACATGTATGTTGGTGACTTCCAGTATTCCCTGTTCCACCACCAGGGATGGAGGTGAGGCTGACTGGCCAGTAGTTTCCGATATCCTCCTTCTTGCCCTATTTGAAGATAGGGGTAACCTTGTCCTTCCTACAGTCCTCAGGCACCTCTCCCATTCTTTTTCAAAGATGATGGAGAGTGGCAGACCAACATCATGTTCCAGCTCACTCACCACCCATGGGTGCATCCCAACAGGGCCTGTGGATTTATTGGTGTTTAATCTGTTCAGCCAGTCTCTAACCTGACCTCTGTGACCAAGGGGAAGTCTTCCTTCCTGCAGCCTTCTTCTCTTACATCCAAAATCTACGACTCTTGAGAACCATCCTCAGCAGTGAAGACTGCGGCAAAGAAAACCCCCAATAATTTCATCTTCTCTGTGTTTTCTGTGATTTGATATTGGCCATATGATTCATCAGTGGCTCTACATTTTCCTTTTGCTGCTGATACACTTCTTGTTGTCCTTTGCCAGATTCAATTCCACGTAGGTTTTGGCCTTCCTAAAGATGACCTGCTCTATACTGTAGCCACACACCAGCAAGATCCAGCAAGAGAAGAGGGAGAAACATAAGTGAACAGTATAGAGCTGCCCTACTTGGGGGCATCCCACAGTTAAAGTGGATTTAATATGACATGAAACATATTTCATATCTTAATTCCAAGATTACACAAATAGTGTAAGCCAGCATAGATTGGCAGTTTGACAAGAATACCCCAAACCAGTCTGTGCTTTCTTCCTTGGTTTTTCCCTTTCTCCTCCTGAAGGTGCTAAAGCTGTACTTTCTTTCTTTCTTTCTCTCTTTTACTTTGCTGATTTAATTTGAACTTGGATTGGTTTCCCAATCCATTTCACTGCAGGGCCACAAAAGGGCTTGTGTTGTCTAGACCCATTTTTGGGGCATTACTATTGACTTATGCTGATATAAACGATGTAACTTAGCTGTGTAGTTTAACTAGTTAAAGCACCTATTTCATCTAGATACAGAGAAAAAGGCGTTCTGGTTCCATAGTCAGAGGAGGCATTGTTGAGGGATGTGGCTAGGACATGGAGGTTATTCTGTATCACCACATCATTGTGAGGGGCTGCGGGAATGGGACTCACTTCTGAGAGAAGGGTGTTCTGTCCCCTCTAAAAAACAGGGGCAGGACAGGAGGGAGAACCATTGTTGCAGACTCAGTGGTGAGAATGTATTTTTGCATGTGAATCACTCTGTCTTTTGTACACTTTCTTTATTAGTATTGTTGCTGTTACTGTTTGTTTTGTTGTCTCATTGCTGTTTCCAGTAAATTGTTCCTATCTCTACGCATGATCTCTAACTTTTGTACCTCCAATTCTTCTCTCCAGCCACCCGCGGGGGGATGGAGTGGTGGGGGGCGGGGGATGCGGGTGCGGGAAGAAGGGAGAGGGAAGTGAGCAGCAGGATGATTTTATTTGGAGTACTAAATTGGGGCATACCATTCCTAAACCATGTCAAGAGGAAAAGAAACTCTGACTTGCTTGTCATTTGTCAGTCACCAGTAAATGACATGCTTATCTTAAAATGGTCTTTGTTTGTCACAGATATGTTGTTCTCAGATAAGCTAGTTCACAGATGATTTTAAGTGTGTACCATACTGTAAACATGACTGACCAGAACATGCAACTATTATAGAGAGAACAGTTTGTCTGTTAATGAGGTTGATGTAAGTCTGTCTTTTTATTGTGTACATTTTAAAATGATACCTTCTTAGCTTCTAGAGAATGCTGTGGCAGTGTGGAATGTACTATTAAAGGCTGAAGTTGCCAGACAGAGACTGTGAACTGGGGGCTGTGAAGCTCTTTTTGTTGTTGTGACCAGCTAATTAAAACCAAATTGAAATAAAACCATATCTTTTGCAAGAACCTTAGGTCCTTGAATGATTTTTACAAATGTCACCCACATTTTCCTAAAGAAATTTTAGTCTTAAGAGAGGGCAGGAAGAACTGGATAGGGACAGAGAGCAAGCAGGTTAGTTTAGCAAAATAAGACAGAGCTCTGATACAAGACACAGTAGAAAACTCAGGAACATTTTCTAAACTGCCTGAGCTCTGATGTTTACAATGTAGGCTGAATTTTCTACAAGAACTTCTGTTTTTTCAGCATGCTTGTCTGGAGCTGGCTTTGTAGTGATGGCAGTGATAAGCAGCTGTGGTGATACAGATCACGCATAGCTGCTTGGTCAATGCTTTGCTTGGCAGACCACTTCTATTTACTGTTTCTTTCTGTTTTCTTTGAGAAGAAAGATGCTGCATGTGTGCAGTCTTGCTAATTGCTCCACAGATTTTTCAGTGGTCCTGAATATCTATGTATGGCCTCCTGTCCTGATTACAGGAAAAAAGGGTGCCAATATGGGTGTAACCAGACTGTGTTCTACTCTGATCTACATAATTTCTGATGAACTGTTAATGATGGGTCGTGCACAGCAGCTGCCCAGTGCACACCCGATCCCTCAGGCTACAAGCTGGGTGTTAGATGAGAAGAGGCAAACTCTGCAAGGAGGGGTAGTGTTTCTTTGTCTTCACTGTGACTCTGCCTATGATAACTCCCTCGGAGGAAGCAGCAGCACCACCTGTCCCGAGGGGTCACCTCTGCTAACAGGCCATAAAAACCAGAATAGATACCAGCAGAATAGGCCACTGAAACTACCATCAGGCACTCCAAAAAGACCCCATAACTCACAGGACCACATCATTCCATTGTGAACTCTCCCGTCCTGGGGGAGGTACCACCTGAGCCTCACTGCATATACTCTTGAGGTTTGGGGGGTTTGGGATATCACCACCACCCAGCGGACCCGGAGGAGGACCCAAACTTCCACAGGAGAACCACACCTCCCACAGGACCACTGCTTTCAACAAGACTGCAACCTTCACTTCAACTACACTGCAACCACTGCTTAAGGGGACTGCAGCCACAACCCTGACCAACAGGGTGCCAGTTTGTGCTCTGACTTTGTGGGTTTAAGCCAGTTTTTCTGTATCATTGCATTTATTGTAATCTTTCTATTAAATTGTAACTCCAACCTGAAATCTCTCTCAAGGTGTTTGTGTGGGATTATTTTCTCCTAATGGTTTACTTTTGAACTGGCACACCTGCTTAAAAGTAGTATAATATTGGAAGCTTTTTTTCATTTTGTGTGATAGGCAGGTTTATTTCTGCAGGGAGGAGAAATGGGAGAATTAAAAGCAAATCCATTAGCTTAGCTGAAATAATGGAGGATAAATGATGCCTCTTCTCTTAAAATAAATCAGTGGACTGAATGCCACTCTTAATCTGAATTTGGGTATTTAATCTGAAAATAGGTATTTCCTCCCTAGGCAGTCATGTATGAACATCAGTGAAGACAGAAGAATGGATATGCTGGAAAAACCTTTTGTCCAATTTGATGTGGCATCAAATCTTTTGTTCTCTGTGCTTGGGAATTGTGAGATTTTTGGAGAATGAATAACTGAGCTCTGTCTTGGTAAGCCTATGTAGCTCCTAGAGGGTCAGAACTGTGGCAGAGTTGTTGCTAGTGCACCAACTGTCCACAGCTGGGAGAGAGAAGGGGGCTGTGTGACGCCAACCCTTTCCCCATCAGCATGCTTACAGGTTTCATTGTCACATAGGGCTGCTGCTGTTTGTAGTTCACTTATGCTGTCCTCTGGATGCTCCCACTTCTTGAGGTTTTATTGGGGTACTGATTACTGATATATTTGGCAAAATACCTGCCCTCAGACCTTGTAAGAGAAATTGCAGATCAGTGGTGTCTTTAATAAGATTTCTTGACTTTACATGGCCCCACGGTCTCTATTCCTAAATCATGTTTTGTTAAAAATTGAGTGGTTAAGAAATAGAGTAAGTTCTCGAGTTTCATTCTTCATTCTCTAATTCTCTAGAAACTCTGTTTAAGTCTCAAGATTGTCAGATGGATTTAATTTTTCAGCCTTCATTTTTCATTTAAAAAATGAGAGACTAGCCGATTTTGGTATTTTTTGGTGACTCCAGATGGAACACTCTTCCATATCTTCTATGGATGCAAGGGTTCTCTGGATCTTCGTGCTAGTACTAGGACTTTCCTGGAGAAGAACCCCAGATCAGTTCAGGACATGGTAAGATCCCATTCAGTTGTAAGGCATTCTTTTGGGAATCCTGTGCATATCAGATGTGTGGATCTTCCAGCACAGTGTAGGGGTTATCTGGTATTCTGAAATTTGGTATTTGACTTGGTCTTTTCAACTAATAATTGTTTTGTATTTGTATTTGTATCTGTACTGTAACATTTTGGGTCTACTATTTGAAAATGGGTAGTAGACAATCTAAAGGGGGGTGTTCTGACACACTTGGTTGCATTTTGCAACACTGGAGAACCAGGGAGAATTCAGTTTAATATTGTAATCAGTGGTGGCCATTGTACAAACTACCCTCTGGAAAAAAAGTGGCCATAAAATGGAACCTCGAACATTGTTACAGTTAATGTTGTTTTTAAGATGGGAACAGAAATGGGACGAGGTTATGTATTCTGATATATTCTTCACTTTGCGGAATCAGATAGAATGGCAGAAAAACTGTGGCTTGAATCCAACTCCCTCAGACCATTTTGTGCTGGCTCTTGCAAAGGAGAGTCACGGAAAATGGTTAAAATGTTACTCTATGTGCAGCTTAGAACAAATTTGTTCTAAACATCTCCCCAATAAGGAGGATGGTTTAGATCTTAAAGTCAGTCCTAATTGCAGCTTAGCGAGGAGAGCAGATAATCAGGCTGCCAAGACTGATATGAGGAGGGAGGTGGTGCACAAAGATGCAGATTTAGCCCATATAGATGAGAGAACAGGGGAGATGGGGAGGATGTATCCAAGAGCAGAGGTTTTTAGTCTGGTTGCAGGGAGCGCTAGAACTAAACACAGAGATATGACTGAGTAGCTGCCTCCCTTGGATGATAGGTGCCAATAGTCTAATCACAGTAAAAGTGTCATTTTCAATAACAGATTTTAATAATTGGAAATCAGTCACCTACCTTCTAATACTTAAAAAACTCCCCAAACAAAAGCAGAAGGTTGCAATTATAGAAGGATTTCCAAAGGAATGGTGCCCCTGGGGAAAGGAAGGGGGCACCTGGAACGCCCCCCCAGGAGGCTTGGTATAAATCACTGTGCATACTGTAATAAAGACGGGCATTGGAAAAAGGATTGTCCACAGGCTGAAACATAAAAGCCCCTCTCTCATGGCCATCACCAATGATGACTGTGGGAGATGAGAGGATTCTTCCCTAGCAGAACCTCTGCTTACAACTAAGCTGGGAAATGAGGTAAATGAGGAGGCAGAATTTTTAGTAGATACAGGAGCCAGTTACTCTGTGCTAAATACAGTAAAAGGAAACTTGAATAATGATTCTGTAACAATCATTGGTGCAACAGGGAATTGCAAATCTTGGCCATTTTTCAAGCCAATTGATTTTGAATTAGGAAAACAAACGCACCTTTTTAGTTTCTACTCAATTCACCAAAGCATCTCCTTGGGAGAGATTTATTGGAAAAACTAAATGCTGAAATCAAATTTTAAAATGGCAAAATACAGGTTATTATTCCACAACCTCACTATGTGGAAGCCTCTATTTTTGCACCAGTCTGTGAAATGGGATGTGATCCATCTGCCAGTATCCCTTGAGGATGCAGTGATTCTGATAGTCTGGGCTGGAGAGGTGACCAGGCCATCCAAAAGAGCAGAGTCTGTAAGAATGTAGTTGAAACATGGAGCGGGAGTGGTAAGGCAAAAGCAATCTCCTTTGAAAATAGAAAGTCATAAGGAGTTATTTCCCCTTGTGGAAAAAATTTATAAAATACAGCCTATTGAAGAACTGTGAATCCAAATTTAATACCTCTATTTTGCCAGTTAAGAAGGCAAACAGAGGATTACCAGCTGGTACAGGACCCTAGAGCCATAAATAAGTTAGTAGAAGATATACACCTGGCAGTAGCAAATCCTTATACCTTCTAACAAGCTTGAGTGAAAAATAAAATTCATTTACAGTATTAGATTTGAAACAAGCCTTTCTTTGTGTCCCTTTGAGTATTGAAAGTCAACTGCTTTTTGCTTTTGAATGGGAAAATCCAAACACAGGGAGGAGAATCTAACTTTGACAGTACTACCACAGAAGTGATATTTAAAAATAGCCCCACTGTGTTTAGAAATCAATTAGCAAAAGAACTGGAGGAATGGAAAAATCAGAACCTCCTGGAGTTTTGTTACAGTACGTAGGGGACATTCTGATCACCCCTGAAACTAAAGAGCAGTGTTGGGATCAAAGTGTGGCATTGTTAAATTTTCTGTGACTAAGTGGATCCAGAGTATACAAAGACAAAGCACAAATAGTCCAGACCACGTTAACCTACATGGGATTCGAAATCCTCCAAGGACAAAGGAAGCTGGAACAGGAACAAAAAGAAGCAATTGGCCAAATTCCACAGCCGCAAATGGTAAGAGAGTTATGTGCATTTCTTGGGATGGTCTGATGGTGTCACCTGTGAATCAGCAATTATGGGTTGCAAGTAAGGCCACTGTGTGAGCTCTTGAAGACAGCTCAGGAGGACCAAACTTACTTCATGGTTACCCACCTGGACTTGGTTAAAACATTTGTTTATAATAATCTCCATTAATAATTTCTTATGTGTTTTATCTTTCATCATAATTCAGTGTTATAGCTGTTGTACTGCCTTATGCTTAAAAATGAAATACAGATATTAATAGACTAGTTCCCATAAGGAACTTAGTCTCAAGAAAAAGGAGGACTTGATAAGAACAGCAGAACAGAACAGAATTTTACTCTCATAGGGACAGTCAAACAGAACAGCACAGCCCTGGAGAAATAGATAGAGGATGTAACTTAGGCAAACAGGAGTTGTGCAAATCCATGCAAACGCAAGCAGGATGTCAGCCCAGCTCTACAAAGCTGACAAAGCAGAAGTTGTGCAAAGCAATGATATTGCACTTACTCACAAGCAAGGGTTGAGGAACAACTACCTTAAAAGGACACTGGGTGTTAAAGACAGACACCAAAGAACCCCATAAGGACTTCCATTACGGGTACAACCACGTAAAATAAAGTCATACATACATATATAAAGTAATCAGGGATAGCTGATGAATATGTAATTGCTGTTTATGATAAAAGCTGTATTTAGCTGATGCTTGGGGCACTTGACTAGAGGAAAGATCCTCTGAGTGATCAGTGCTCTGCAATAAAGAATGCCTGATTTCTAATATTCAAAACAGTGTTAGAAAGTTTCTGTCTGGCCAATTTTGGTATCACTTCAAAAGCCTCTCAGAAACTGAGTTTCGTTTCTCTTTAGTAGCTATTTTTTATAAATTAACACCAAAAATAGTGGGGCTATTGATGTTCATGCCCAATCACTAATTAGCCAGCAGTCTTTTGTAAAATGAGGTTTGAGGTCAGTAGCAGGGAGTAAGCCTCCATTGTGGACTGCAGTGCCTCCCTGGAGTTTGCAAGGTAATTTGCAGCATCAAGCAGAAGTAGGGTGAGTCAAGTTATGTCAGAGCCTTCCACTGATTTTGATAGTTTCTTACAGAGGGGGAGTGTCCAGCAAAACCATGCTACACTTACAAACCAAAATGGTATCCCAGAGGAAAAAAATTACAAAATACTTACTGTATTGATAAACACTGAAAAACAGCAACACTCAAGAACCAGGCAGTTTCCCTTCTCATTTGCTTTCAGGGATTCTGAAAGCAACAAGTAGCTAATGGTTAGTAAATGCAGACCCTTCATGCAGGAATAACCATCCCTTTGGATGTATCTCCATGCAGATGGAAGACACGTGGTACCGGAATTGTGATATGAAAAGACTTAACACTAGCTGCTTGTGACAGCTTCAGGTTGCTGCTTGTGTCCTTTATTACTGCCACAGAATAAAAGAGAAAAGAAACAGTGCTTTTCACAGAACACTTTATGCAGATCATGTGACAAGCCACAGAATCACAGAATCACTAGGTTGGAAGAGACCTCCAGAATCACAGAGTCCAATCCATGCCCTAACACCTCAACTAAAACATGGCACTGAGTGCCACATCCAGCCTTTTCTTAAACACATCCAGGGATGGTGACTCCACCACCTCCCCAGGCAGATTATTCCAGTACTTTATCATTATTTCTGTAAAAACTTTTTCCTA
>WAAE01029130.1:0-60740 GCA_013400495.1 Nicator chloris | reverse complement strand
AACAGAAATCTGGAGTGATTTGATAACATTAAAGAGTAAATCAGAATTGAGTATTAAAACAACATCTTCTGTTTCTCAAAGCTGCATTCTATCTATGGGACTGTTCTTCACAAAGCAGGTTATCACAAGTTTATAACTTCATCATCTGATTCCTTTAAAGAGGAGAGGCTATTTCCCTCTAGATGGTAGGGAATCTGCAGGGTTGGATTCCATTTCATGGACTGGACATATTCTTTATGTTTTTAGAAACACTGAATATACTTTTGAAGGGAGCCTAGATCTTGAGGTTTCTATGAGACCCTATGCATCAATCCATTCTGACATTAATTGTATGAAAGTGAGGCTCCAACCCATCTCTGTATAAACACTGCCACTGATTATGGATCTTTGTTTTCTAAACATGAAACATGTACTGCAACCCCTCTAATCCGTCTACATCATCAAATATTTTGTATTTCTTATCAGGAAAAGAATCCAAGCAAATATTAGAGAAATGTTTCCCAATTTCTTGAGAATAAACATTAGTGTTTAGTCCAATAAAATTTCAACTATATAAACCAGCAAATTACTTTCATATGCACATTTCTAAGTGCATAGGAGACATTTATGGGAGAATAGACTCTTAAATATATTGTCATCATGGGGTTTGCAAACTATGCTAGCCCAGATGAGTAAAATGGATTTTCAAACCTCATCATGAACAAGGTAATATTCTCTGTAAAACCCTTTTATCCATTAATTACTGAAACTTTTTCTCTCACCCATACCCACCCATACCATTCTGCCAAGAGAAAATAACTTACCCTGCATTACGATTTGCAAGACAGGACTCTTCACCTAATATATTTCATTAGGAAATGATCAAGTATCTTAGATACCTGTATTACACTTTATCCACATTCATTTTAACAGTGAAATACACCTTACATTTCCTTGCCTTCTTCGAGTATCTCAGCTCATATTGCACACTTTCTTCTTACACAATACCCACCAGATATTTAATACAAACATTGAATAAAATGGTTAATTAATAATCTCACCAGGGTTGGCTTGAGGCACAGGCTAAATAGGCAAGTTCCTACATTGCAGGATCTAAAGTGTCACCAAAGCACCAAGGCAACAAGGCTGTCACCAACAACTTCCCAATCAGGAAACGTCTGTACACCCAAAGTGTGCAGCAGATTCCAATGTTTCTCATACATAAATATTTAGCACAGTCACATGATTATCACTGCAACAGATGCTATTTCATTATCCCTGAAACATGGCTGCAAAGTATTCTGATTTGAATATGAAGTTTAAAGGAATCTGCTGAGCACATGAAGAGATAAGGTAAAGACAGTGTTATTTCAAGTTGCCAGATGTGCTGATGAGACCAAACTCTGTCCTTGCCTAGATATGCCAAGTGCACCTAAGACCAGCCCTGAACTTATGTTACCAAGTTATTTTTATTTCAAAAGACTACACTGAGGGACGGATCCAAAATCCACTGAAGCAAGCAGCCTTTTTACTAATACGCTTCAGTGACATTGTGGGTCTGGCCCTAATACTATGTTAATGTTAAAAACCAGAAGCAACTAATTAATGAAATTTATTGATTTGGAAGGGGGTGGGGGGGAGAAATCTCTGTTAAACCCATCTTTACACGTAAAGTCAGCAATCTAGACGTGTTAAATAATCACTGCACACGCAACTGATAAGTGCATAAAACCAAGCAAACTCCAAGTTTGCAGCATTAGTCAAATACTAATTACAAAGCCAGAGGAGCACTGCAAAGCTAAAAAGGCATCATACAGTCAAGGCAATGCTTAGAGTGCAGCAAATCATTATGAGACAGCATAAAGCTCAGCAACTAGAAAAAACTCCAGGAAGAAAATAAATTGATAAGGCAGCATTTGTGCAGAAAAAATACATATGGACCTTTATTTTTACCTTCAGAGATAGGACTAGGAGTAGACGCAGGAAACTGGTATGTAGGAGAATAAGGATTTTCTTCTGCAGTAGAGAAAAGCAGTGGATTTTGAGACTATCCACAATGAAGTGGAGGCTCTGCTTCATCCCCCAGCTTCTATCACCATATGATTGTATTCCCTACTTTAATAACACTAGGGTAAATGGTATCATACTTCAAAAAAAGATTAATGGATTAGCAAAGATTTACTTATTTTATGCATCACACAGGAAGGTATACTGGGCATAACTGAACTTCAAGGCAGTGTAACAGAAAACTAAAACCTGAATCTAGTTACTATTAGGGCACTATAGTACAGTTAGCTCAAAGCACAAGACAACAGATACTCTGACTAAACTTCTGGTACCTTCAGTTTTTTGCTGGATTTCAGGAAGTTCAGGAAATGTGTAGGTAGGGCAATAAGGGTTTTCTTCAGGATTGTCTAAGGAGAGGAACATGATTTGCAAAAAAGAACAGAGAGGACAGATTTAAAGAGGAAGAAGGGCGAGCCAAGAATCCATTCAACCTGACTACAGTCCCTCTCATGCTGATGTTCCAGTATGACACAACCTAGAATGCGTCTTGGTTTATTGCTGCCTTGCTTGTCTGGGCCTTGTGAGAGATCCTGGATGCCAAGGGGACTGAACTCATTGCCCTCCATCTGAGCATGGGCTTTAGATGAGCTAAAGAACCTCTGTTAGGAGCAGTAGGATTAGGAAATAGTTCAACTCCTCCTCATTCCATCCATTACAGCACAGCATTTACCTATGCATAAAGCTCATCAGGACAGCACCTACAGCAGCAAATACAGCTCCAGGCTTGCATGCTCTAACTTTTGTTAAGGAAGCACACATCTGAGCTGTGCTTGCCTGCGTGTCAGGCTCTTCAGATAGTTCAGTTTGCAAATGCTACTGCAGCCATTTCTCACAGAGAAGAAAAATGTGAATGTGTCAGCAGTCAGGAACAGAAGTGCCCCAAGGTGGAAAGCCCCTGAGAATTCACCACTATGAAGTTTGTAAGTGCTCACCATGATTCTAAGTTTTCAAAGGAGAAAGATTAGGGTTTTGAAAAAGCAGAGTTCAGATTCTGAACCACCAAAAATTAATGGAAACCTTTCCACTGGTTTCAGTGAACTTCAAATCATGCTTTGTTGTGCAGGTACTAAAGCTTAACAGTGTAGAAAGTTTTCTCTTAGGCACAGAGAAGTTTCAGGGATAACCTACCGTATTTTAAAAGTGTGTGGATTGGGTTAGCTGGTAAAATTGGTGTTCAGGGATCTATTTTCTCTTAGTACAGAATTGTTATCGGCTTTTCTGGTCTCAAATAGTATAGTTGATTTCATGAGGGCACTGCAGTTCACCTTTCAGAACAACTCAGACCTTTCTTTGGACTTCACTGTTCTCCTGCCTTTGACTTCAAAGATTTCAAATGCATTGGTTGAGTTCTGTGGTGCAGAGCAAACACTAATTGACATTAGATGCTTTTACTTAACATCCAGTACAATTCTTCATATCAATGAAACAAAATGTCATCAAGGTGGTCTTTTAAAGTAAATAAAAATCATCTGTGCTACAGTACCTCTATTTAGCTTGTGGATCTGTTTGAACATAGTCTTGTACCAGTCCTTCGATCTGTCTGTATTCTGTTGGAAAAATAAATACAGATAGAAATAATCAACAGTGACTTTACCAGCCTTTCAAAGCTATTACAAATCTTCCAGCAAGGAAAAAAAATTACACTCTGCTATGTGAAAGCTGTATGATATTAATATTCTCAAATATGAATTATTTCACTCCGATATATCGCCTCATATGATGTTCCATGCAAGTATGTAATAATGTAAAAGCTTTGCAGAGGCAGGTTGTAACCTCTCTAGAACTGCAGATGGTATGAAATGTTTTGTGCATTAATCTGGTTTGACATCTAAAACTAAACAACTTGCCTGTTTCAGTCATACATACCTATTTCCTAAGTATTCAGTGGACAGTTAGAAATATTGAGTGTTTAAGCCATTCCAGAAACTATTTGTAAGAATAGGTTAATAATTCTTTTCATAATTTCTCCTGAACACTGAATGAATGTATCACATATAAGAGAGGTAACTGCCTCGAAGATGGCTAAAATGAGACAAAACCCTCCTTCTGCTAGATGGGAAGGAAACAGAGGAGCAGAAAACATTATTTTCAGATAATATGAGAATACTAATTGTTAATTTTCTTTCCCCTGAAGCAGCTGAAACAGGTCATAGATAGCAAATGGAATAATTCACCATAAAATATATTGGAACTAGAATTCCATCTTCCCTGAAGTCTCCACAGCTCTAGTGAGTTCCCTCAGTCCTAAGGTAGGCAGAATCTAGCCCAGGTTTTGTGCATCAACCACATGCTCAGTGTTGTCTTACCCTCAGTGGAATTCCAATATCATCGACAGAGGTATCAGCCATGTGGTGAGGGCTCTTGCCAGTGCTTCTCTTTTCTTCCACTGCCCTCCTCTCGCTTGGCACAGTCTCGTGAACCGGCTTGTCCCGCAGAAGTGCTGAATCAACTTTATCAGAAACTATTCTGTCTGGCACTGAATCTGGAAATGACAATGGGGGATTTTTACCTCATCCCAGCATTTCACAACACCACCATTTTCCGCTCTTTTAAGGCAAAAATTCTCTCAAGTAGTTGATGAGACAGACTGTGTCACTGCTGGTTGTGAGTAGCAGCTAGACTGAAGGAAATTCCCCAAGAAAATGCCTGATGCCAGCAAAAGCAGGCGAGCATCTCTCAGGTAGTTACCATCACACATCTCATGACAGTCTCAGCTGTCATATAAGACAACAATTTTGGTTTCAAGAATTGTTTCTTTTGACGAATTAGTAACTCTACAATGTCAGTTTTCATCAAAAAGCACCAGTAATACAATCTCCTGTACATCTTTTTCTACCAATTTCAACCTAAAGGAGGATGGTATGTGGTAGTGGTGCACAACTTTTTAACAGATTGCACTCACCTCTCTGACATTCTCATTTGTTGCAGACAGCATATGATGTTTCCAATTCATTTCCATGCCCTAATCAGAGCACGTAAACAACAAATGTTGTTTAAGCATACATATGATATGATTGCACAGGAGTCTGCATAAAGATGGAGGGAAATAACTAATTTCTTCAGATTGCCTTGCTTCCAAACTGGAATTCCTTGACACTGGCCAGCTGACACCCAGAGGTAGCAGCAGGCATCACCAAGGGACTTCAGGTTGCTCTGAAGCTCTACTCTGCTCTGCAGAGCTGCAGCATAGCAACCCCTAGATTCAGTGAAGGATTTTTTCTATGTGGATTTCCTGAAGTGGAAACACCTGCAATTTTAGTCTGCCCCATCAAGACTTTTGCAAATCCTATAATTCTTACATCACTGCATGCATTGAAGAGAGAAGGATATGTTTATTCACATGCACATCACCATCCTGCCCAAAGCCATTAAATGTGTAGAAATCTGATAGGGGCAGACAGCAGAGGAAAGGCTCATGCATAGCATGCATTGATCTGTTGGCACCATGAGCAAACACAATTCTGCCCTGCAACACTCACTAAAGAATTTGTGTTTCAAAGTTTGGTAAATTTTATGGCTTAGGACAAACAGACGCGTAATTTAGGTGTTTGGTATATTTCTCTGCAGTTCCTGGGCAGTGTGTTTGCTAAAGGCACCCCACAAGCTATCAAAGCAGCAGCTTTGCTCCAGCAGAGGCAGCAGCTGGGGGGTAGCAGACCTTTCACATCATACCTGCCAGGCTACTAAGCCTTTTTTGCTGTTCTGTGGTAAAGGAAAAACAAAACAAAAAGAAATACAGAACAAATGTGTGAGACATTAACAGCAAGTGCTCTGGTGCTGCATTTCTGATAGGCAAGAAATACACTGTAGAACGATAGCAGCTGCTGGAGAGAATCTGTTTTCAAATACCCTGCCAAAGTGACAGCCCACAGTCCCTTCTCCACATAGCAGCCTCGTGGGATTACATAAATCTCATGATGCAGTGACCAACGTATTTGCAAAGAGCACTTTTATTTAAATTTTCATTTTTTTAATAACATCAGAGAATAAAACATTGGACAGGAGACAATTTGATAGCCAGTAAAAATTCACAGAGTCAAGCAACTTGATAACTAACTCTGTTACCATTATCATGAAGTACATTTTGAAATAATCCTGCTGTAGCATTTTAAAAGGATTTAGGAAAGGATGGAGTCATTGTTGGTGCTTGTTGAGTCTCATCACATATTACTGAGCCACAGATTCAGTGATATGTGCACAGACACAGCTTGAAGGCTTTGATTTTCAAAATGGTCCCCTTGGTTAGAGGCTTTTCATTAACGAGTTCTCAGACTGGAGTATTTGTGGTATCTCTCAGCAGGTTTGACCACCCTAAAGTTAGTGCTTTCTAAAAGGATGTCCAAATGATTTACCCAAATCACGGCTGGGAATAAACCAAGAATGCTTAGCACTCTGTTCTCTGCTTTTTTTATTCCCTAGCAATTAATTCTTTTCTTTAAAGCATGAAAGCCATTTGAAAAGAATAAAATATTTTACATAAAAAGCACAAACATTTTTGAAAGCTCATATTGTTAGAGCAAAGATTAAAAACCTTTAATATATGAAACACACCTGTTATATATTTATGATAAACCATGCCATGCCTGCACAGGAAATAACTGCACTTTGGGGTGGCATAGAACACTTGCCAAGCAAGTCTGCCTCAGTAACAAACCTCCAGGTGTGTGCTGTTTCCTAGAGGAGCTCACCTTCACTAGGTATTTGTACTAAGTGGATCACCTCAGCAAGGGATGCTGCTCTTTCTCCTCAGTGCAGCTCCCCCATCAATACCTCTGAACTTTGATCTTTAGCCCCAGCCCTGTGCCCTGCTGACCACTGATGGCAAGCTGCTCCTGTACATAACGTTCACACGACAGCTGCCAACACAGGGAAAAAACCCCAACATGCACTGGGTAAAAGGAAGGGCCAGCACTCTGAGCCAGAAGAAGAGATGGGAACCACCTGCTGCAGGGTTCACTGGGGTAAGCAGGCCATCAGGAATAGGTTGCTGTATTATAAGAAACTGCAAGTGAGAAATGCAACAATGTCCACCTCTGGAACTTGGGAGGAAAAAATGTAAGTGACAGTGGTGTCACCAAGGAGAACTGTGTTGAATCACTGAGCTCTTCTGACAAGACGTAGTTTAAGGAGTCAATGCTTGAGAGTTTTTTCCCATATCTTTTCCACAGAGGAGAGAATACCATGAATTAATAGACTTTTCATGAAAAAACTCAAATGTATTTCTTACATGAAGGGGAGATTTCCTTTTCCTTTGTATCTCTGTGTAGAAAAGGGAGCAGCTGATGGATAGAAGCAGACGAAGCAGGAGGTGTCTGCTATTTCACTCCCCCGCCTGACCAGAGCCAGACTGTAGCCACAGACACACACCAGCTAACTGAGGCTTTCACTCTTGATCTTGTGCTCTGGGACTGTAAGTAAAGGCCAAAAACTTGCAGGATGCTCAGAGAAAAGGCCAAGCAGAGGGATAAAATTGCTGGCAACAGTGAAGGAATGATTATAGACACCCTCAGAGCTCCCCTAGAGGAGGCAGCATTGGAGGAGACTAAGACTTAAAACCAGTAAAAAAAAAAAGGGAAGAGGAAGCAAGTATTTGAGGACACGTTTGGTGCAAAATAAAGGTGTTGAAAACAAAATTTGCTAGAAATAAACAAGAGGATCTGAAATGATTGAGGTCATTTTCATGAAGTAGGTGACATCTGGTACAACAGTCACTTCAGAGAATAAGAGAGCTAACTCCTTAAAAAGCAATCAATAATCCACTGAGGAGAAAGAAAGTCGCATTATCCATCTGGAAGACTAAACTACTGGAGACCTCAGACTTCCTGCTTTAAAATGACCTTGAAATTTCTAATTTACAGGGTATTTCGGAGCACACAAGAGTAATTTTTACTAAACATCATCTTGACATGAAGGAATTGATTTCAGCACAGAACATAATTAACCATTCAGGAGAAGGCGGAACTTAACCTAGTAACAATTTGATATACGCCATGACAGCAACCTAGTTTTGAACAGGTAAGGTTCATAAAGATAAAACCAAGTATGAATCATGTCAGCCAGGACAGAAATTCAATAGATAACTAAGATCTGAGAACCATTTAAAAATACTAAGTTAGCAGAAAGAAATCTTAATGCTATGCTGGGATAAATCCTCGATAGGAATGGAAGCATAAGGAACTGCAGGAAACCCTCAACAAAAAAAGATGGGAAATGTGCACCTTCAAGAAGGCAACATATGCTGGGAAATTAAAGAAAATTACAGTGGAATAAAAGAATTAACAGAATGTCTCAAAAATAGTTTTGAGGCACAAGAAAAATAAACAGAAATTAGCAATGATCTTGTTCTTATACAAAATAGGCACAATGGTAATAAAAGGGCAGGAAAGATGACACATTTGATTAGTATTTCCATTCTGCATTTGAAAAAAAAAAAGCAGAAAAAAACGGATGCTGTCTTACTTTGCCTGATGGAGAAATACTTTACTACGGTAACTAAGGACTATGCTGAAGGACAACAGCTGAGGTCAGATAAAAATGAGCATGTTCATATAAACCATAGTAAGAGTTTTAGAGCAGTTTTCTGCTCTAAAGGGAGCAGTTCTGGAGAAAAGACCATTCATCCTTGGTATGTCTTGGAACACAAAGGAAACTCCACAGAACAAGGAAGAAAGCAAATGTTGTGACAGCCTTCAAAAAAGATTAGTCTGATGGTTGGGCCATCTGTCTGTCAAGCCAGCAATAATGCCATAAAAATTATTTATATGGGATCTTCTAATAAATACATAGTCTGAAACATATAATGTCAATCAATACAAATTTGTGACTACGATGCCTTGTCAAACCAACATGATACATGCAAATTACAAGTTTGACTAATATATACTGAAAAACAGGGATTAGAATGATATACTTCACAGATATGATCAAATGACATATCTGGCCATGATCTGTATCACAGAAAAAACATGATGAGAGAAGGCTCTTCAGTCCATCAGAGTAAAGTATCATGAGTACCAATGGTCAAAAGCAATTCAGACAGGACAAACTGTTTACCATGAAGGTAATTAGCAAACAGAAAAGCTTCACATCAGTTCTCTCAGAGCCAGCATGCATGTATCATCACATGATACAGCTTTGTCTCTCATGCTTTAAAGTCTACAGAGGGAAAATATCCTTGTGTTAAAATACTTCAAATTTGATTAAAAAAAAAAATAGACCAAAAGCATATCCCACCTCAAGAAAGTCAACAAAAAGCTTTGAGGTTTAAAAAGGCTGCCTCAGATCAGATTTTCTCCTTTTGAAACAGCTGAGGAATCCAGACATTCTCATTTCGGAAGCACATAAGCAAAGCTGTTTCAGATGCTAGCAAAAAAGGAGGAGAAAATCCACTCATTACCCCTTTAATCTGTTGGGCTACAGTGAGAACACTACCTTCAAGATCAAAGACTGAAGCCTGTTTTTAAAAGGCACTGATAAAAAGCTCAGGAGGGACTGCAAGGGAGTGCATCAATGTTATAATTAAAATGGCTACAGTATGAGAGCGCAGGTCTTGACCCTATTTTCAGATTTTTTTTTCTTTGAAAAGGTAAGCCACAGCAATAGTGGCTAGATTCCTGGAGTTTTCCAAGCCCACTAGAAATCAAGGCAAACTGGACTGCATCTCGGTGCCCTGTTACAAGCTATGGTCTTTAGCAATGCACAATGAATTGGGAAGCTGTGGTAATGCCAGCCATCAGGAGAACTAAAAAGGAGAAGCAAAGGTTCCCTCCAAATCCAGAGGTAAAGAGATAGAACTATCCATTCAGCTTGTGTGAGAAAGGTTTTGATTCCTGGGTGTTCTCAAACAAGGCTGTTTTATTCATTTGCAAATCCAGAGCTCAAGGATTACTGCAATACAAGTTTGAGTTGGTCCAGTAACTGATGGAGGAAAAAATTGCCAAGATCAAACTTGCGGGCAAGTCAATTATTTACCACTGGGCAAATTCTGCTACAAATTCAGAGGTCAAATCTCTCCCACAGTAATAGAAAATACAGCTGATTTCACACTGCAGTAGCTGAGAAACAGCATACCATCTTTTCAAGCTACCTTGTTTCTACAGACAGATATATGGGAGCATACTATCTATTCTGCCACAAAACCCCTGACAACTCTTACCTTGCAATAGCTTATTCATATGTCCACGGCCCAGTTAAAAATCTCTCCCCAGCCTCAAAGACCTTCTGATCCACAGATTTTAATTAGAAAAAACTTACCACTCTCACTTGCCTGTTGTATGTTCCAGTCACTAAGACTTTTTCGAGGCAACTTTGTTAGTTCTTAGTAGTCTGGACTTAATTATCAACAGCACACACATTGTCCAGTCCTTGCAGCATAACAGTGTGCTCATTTTGAGCCAAAATTATCTATATGCAAGTCTCCTTACCTCGATTGTGCTGCAAGAGGACAATAGTGGGATTGACGATTGTGGTAGAAGGATAGGCAGAGGCAGACTTGCTGATGGAAGTGATGGAGGTTGGATAGTCAGTGCCAGGCTGGGGCACTTCATTTAGCACAGGACCTGGGTCCTGAAAAGAAGAGCAACACATCATTAGCACCGTGTAGATGGGTGCTACACTGGGAAAATCTGGGAAAAAAACCCCAACATTTTAGGCTGAATGAGAAGCATAATCACAGCAAATTTTAGTAAAAAAGGCATAAGCACAAGTATTACCCTGCTCCTTGTACATACCCTGCTCACCGTTAATGAAATTAGTTTGCTAAGGCGGTACTATGGTTATTTGGTGTTGGGTTTCACAACTCTAACCCCGAAAGAGGGCACTAAGTTCATCTAGCAGACACTTTGGAGCAAACACAAGGTGTCAGAAATTAGCAAATCTGGTTGGGGGAGGGGGGAAAGATGCAGACATCTTTCCCCTGATACATCCACACACAAACATTTGTTCCAAGAGTATTCCTTTCATAGCAAGTCAGACATGCAAAACTCATGCAATTCTGGAGCGAAACAGTATTACTGCAGCTGGTTTGGTAAGAAAAGCCTAAGGAATTAAGTTAGCACTGTCACTCAGGAGACAATGTGATACCTACCTGATTAAAGTAATGACAAAAAGGCCCCAAAACTGACAGAGGGTAACAAGTAGGACTCTAGTAAGGAAGATGGCTTTGCAGCTGGAGCACAGATAACAAGCTGCTCTTGCTCTCCTAAAGCATCCAGCTCCATTATTTGCTTATTTCAAACCCACCTCTGATATCACCACAGCTCTGGCTGCTCTGTAGAAACACAGGCTGCATCAGCAGGGAGACTTTGAAACCTACCCCACCTTTGAAAAGTCTCAGTCCATGGGTATTGGACTTCTGGTGGTGGTAAGGTGGCTAAGATAAACAAGGGATGATGACTAAAGACTGTGTGTGCACCAGTTTAGACTGAGATTTTTCAAAGCTTCTTAAGGAATTTGGACACACAATTACCCTTAATGGGGACTGAGCATCCAAACAAAGAGAATATGGGACAGCAAACCAAATTCCTGCACTCCTGCTGCTCCACTGTCAGACTCAAATGCTGCAAGCCACTGTTCTGTAAAATCAGCTGAGTATTCAAGGGTATTTTCATCATTATTAAAAAAATGCCTGAATATATCCAGAATATTGCTCCACAAAAATCTCTACTCCTAGCTTTTCTGGCTAAGTGCAACTGCAACTCAGTGCCCTTCATACACACCAGCATCAGATGAAAGGATTTACTGCATCAGGCAGGGGACTGAACGGGGGCCAAAGTGACGTCTGGCACCAGAGCTCAGAGATAAATCATAGTGACAATTGCCCATAATCAGAAGAAGCACCTGCAGCCTCTCCAACCTGGAGGGGAAATGGGGAAGAACAATCTTGTTCTGTTGGATAAAGGCAACCTTGCTTCAAGCAGCAGCTGGTCAGGCCATAGACATTTCATGGGGACAGAAAAGAATCAATGGTCTTCAGGAATAGATGTCCCCTAGAGAGATGCCAGCCCCATTTTGCTGTCTGCAATAATATTCCAAACAATGCAATTAGTAAAAAAAATGCAGGGCAAATTGTGAGAATTGGCTTTGAGCTTCACTTTGATAACTAAAATACAAATAAGAATCCCACAAAGAAGAGGGATGATGGATCAGGATAGGCTCAGTGAAGTCAGCCCCAGTGAAGTCACCAAAGAGGGTGAACAAAGACCATTTAAATCATTGTGGAAAACAGCTCAGTGACTACATGCCTGAAGTGAGCATGTCCAAAAATGTTTCAACTCTCATCTCAATAAAGTCAGGTACAGCAAAATTTCCACGGTCCCTCTATGATTTGGATGCCTCCTGATTTTTTTTTTCTGGAATCTGCAGGTAGACTCCAATAAAAACCCCCACAAAACAACCCCAAAACCCCTCCAAAATACAAATAAACAAAGAACACCAAACAAACAAAAAACAAAGCAAAACCAAAACACCAAATCCAAACTTTCATTCATTGCTCTCTGCAATAAAAACCCTACCAATTTTAATAAAAGTAGAAAGGCTGATGCTGAAAACAATCGAAAATATCATCCTTTTTTTCTTTCCCCCAGCCCACATGCCTGTCTGCTAGATCCCTACAGTCAAAGGGCAGAGCAAGCATCATCATGAGAGAATGCAGTTTCTGCTGAACTTCTTCCTTGTACTCACAAGCAAGCATAAAAAAAGTGTCCATAAGACTTTGACCATGAGGAGGGTAGGGTACTTTTTGCCCCCTCTGCAGCTTTAACTGAGAGCTACTTTTCCTCCCTGTCCTCGAGGACTTTTTAAAATAGGTGATGAGCCTAAAGAGAAACAAAAGCTAACTCAAGAAGAACACAGTAAATTCCAAGTTCAAACTCTTGAATTATTCAAGATTTTCAAAGACAAGCAATTCCAAAATGAAGAGACACTCTCTGCCTAGTCTACCGCATAGCACCTCCATGCTTGGAGGACTCTTACTACAGTAACTGATCTTGTAACTTGTAGGTCATTGGATACTGGCAGCAATCTTACACTGATTTTATCAGGGATTTGTGTGGAGACCATATGGTCTTGTGGCTCCAAGCGGAACAGAAACCCAGCCCTAACCTTTAACTGGCCTGCTGTTGCTGCTTTAAATGTTATTCAAACACAATTAAGGATGCTATAAAAAGAGCCTGAAAAGATCAGTTAGTTGCAGCTATTCAGCTTATGCAGAATTCATCATTCTGAGCAAATGCTCTGAAGACTCTTAAGGTGTGCATCACCCAGCAGAATGGGCACAAAGGGAGACAGTCAAATGTTGCAAGAAGTCAAAAGGAAGTTCAAAGCTGCACAAGGCAGGCAAACTGCATGCACTAGCACAGGACGCAAACAAGGTTTCAGTTGTCATGCTGCTCTGGCAGGGAGTGAGTCATCACTCCTCCCTCAAGTTTAGTATTGCAAGGAGAAAGTAATTTTAATCCAGGAATACAAATTTAGGAAAAGGGCGAGGAGGGTACTTGGCAGGCTTACTGTGTGTGAGATGACTCCAGTGATTTCAGGCTTCAAGCCCCTGTGCAAAGCCCCCGTGACTGGAGGGACAAGTGAAGGTGGTGATGAGAAGAATGGCAGTTTCGGGTAAACAGAGGGTAATGTGCCAGATGTGGAGGGTGCTCGGTTATGGTGGGAGCCCCTCTGGAGATGTGGGGGAATGAAATCGTCTAGAGTTGGAAAAGTCAAGGGTGAGCCAGGAGAAACAATCTCAGGGAATACGGAGCCTTGCCCGAAAGGAACCAGAGGCGGTGGTGGAGTGCTGGAGCTGCCTTCTTGTTGTCTGTCTGGATTAACCTGGAGGAGGGGGACTACTATAACTCCAGGCTGAGCTGAGGTGGTGGCAGTGGCATCCTGTAGGAAACAAGGTGTTGTTATGCACTGGGGGAGATTGTTACTTTAGTCTAATGCAGCCATATCGTGTCATGCAAGGAATGTACCCAAAATGATACAAAGCCCCAGCAGATCTTCTTTCCTTAAGGACATACTTCTATAGACTTGCAGCCCTGGCCTCTATGAACACAACGTTTTTTCACAAAAATCTTTATTCCCCCTCACCACCCCTCTTCTCCAGTTCTGCGTAGTGAGGCTAAATCAAACCAAAGAACAGCTCAGAATTCACCATCACTTGAGAAGCTCTAAGCATTACACATTACAAAGTTTGCTTCCTTTACGGCTCCCTAAAATAGAAAAATCCTCACAAGTCCAACCCAACTCCCTACAAACACCACACACACACATGAACACACAGATCAACGCTGAGGGGACACATATGGGGTGTTAAATATTATCAAGTAAAAGACCACAAGACTCAGGGTGGCACAACAAGTGCTGAGAAATTAAGGTAGGAGGGGAATAAAGCATTAAGGGAACATTGTAATGAATTAAAGAACTGTTCGCTCGGCTGAAAGAAAATAAGGTTATGGAGAAAACATGTACCATGCTGCGTCCCATTGCCTTGTATGGTGGCTGTCGCTGCTGAGTAAGGTAAGGCTCTTTTCTCATCCTGTCCTCTGTGGCAGTTGTGCTCTGGGGCTCTAGCACTCTGTCCCTCACAGCTTGCGAAGGTGATGACTGAGTCCGGGAGGGCTGGCCTGCACCATAACTAACTGCGTCTTTGCTGAGGACAATGTAAAAGTACGGCCTGGGAGGAATAGGAGGAGGAGGAGCAGCAGGAAGAGACTTTTCAGTGTCTGTTACAGAGGAAACAATGTTGGTGGCTGGTGCCTGAGTGAGCTCAGCGCCCAAACTGGTGCTGGCTGCTGGGTCATGTGTGGTGCCAGTGGAATTTTGAGATGCGCCTGAGCAAGTGCTGTTAGATAAACAAGCTACATATAGTTTGCTGACCTTTTTATCCGCCTTCGTCTCATGACTGGAATTCATTCCAGCCTTACTACTGGGATCTGCCCTGTCAGGGTTGTGTTGTAAGGATGATGCACCCGATGAGGAGTGGCTTTCCAAGAGTGGCTGCCCAGCATGCACCTCACCTTTGGGGCTTGAAGAGGGAGAACGCCCCGCTGGCAAGCCTTGCTTCCCACTGGGGACGGCCCCATAGGGGGTAGGTGATGACAAGTAACAGCGTGCACTGGTGTTTGGTGACGCACGCTGTGTATAAGGCTTGGGTGCATTCAGGTACACACAGTCCATGATGGGCACTGGCAACAGGTTGGTCACTTTAGTGTCAGTGCGAGGACGCCATGCAAAGCTTTCCTCTTTGGGAAGAGGAGGACGGGGAGGAGCAAGGGCCTGATCAGGCAGAGTCAAGAAGGTAGGAAGGAGAGAGGAAGCAGCATCAAATGAAAGGAAAAAGGAAGGAAAAAAATTAAATTCTCAGAATGAATTTGATCATTAGACTTGGGTTAAGCAGGTTTTAATACAGCAAGAATAAAAAGCAAATACAGTATCTGGAAGGCCAGTGCAGAACTCACTCACATTCATCATCTCACACATTCTTAGCACAGCTCACTGCAGCACACAAACTTAACCCAGCCCTCAAGTCCCTGCCTACACATTTCTCTCTCTGCAATCATTCTCACTACTGTATTGTTTCAAGAGGCCTGCACAGCAATACCCACCATGACCTTGGGAAAGCCTCCGTCAAGATTTAACATGGCTAACTAAATTCAGTCTCATGCTTATGTAATGAAACACTTCCCAGCACCAGGGACACCTGAACTGCAAAGTCAATTTCAGAGTTCTAGACCATCTCTGCATGTTAAGTGCACTGCTGAGAAATGAACATTGCCAAGTTTCACCAATGCTAAAATGAAAGCAGACATCACGTGAGTGCTGTAGCCTACCACAGCTGGCTAAGTAAAAAGTCAGCATTTCTTCATTCTAAAGGCCAGCTTTTCAATTCTCTTTAGGATTTTTCCATCCTGAATATGCTTTCAGGAAGACCAGAATGATTAAAGTTTCTTGAGGAACTGACATAATCAGAATTTGCCTCCAGAATCACGATGACCAAGAGAGAAATTCTGCTTCTAGTAAATAATAAGAAAAGCTTTACTGGTTTTGGTACTTGGCAACATATAGCTTGCTAAGTCCAAATCACCTGCCTACTACAACTCCATTTTTTTCTGAAAGTCAAACTGTTTTGAGATAAAATAACAGTGCAGAGGTTTCATTTTATTTTTTGCTTTTTTGTCAGTAGCTGAAAACTATGATCTACTGCAAAGAAGCAAATACTCACCTGGTGAACAGCAGCTGCCTGGATTTTTGCAAATTAACCCTTTAGAGACTGTGAAAAGAGGTTTTACAAACACTTTGCTGTCGTATCTTTATGGGCAAAGGTTGCCTAAATCACTGCTAAAAATGTCAAAACCAGAGAATGAAGATGCCTTAACAGCTTGCAACATTCAAATCTGCAAAGAGATGTCCTTTAAAAGTCATCCACATACGACAAGTTGTGGCAAGCTGTCACAACCTATTCTTGTTACATGGGACAGAGATGTAGAAAAGTTTCATAAAATTACAGCTGCTGTTCCAAATCTGCTGTGCTCATGCTGCCCCTCTGCCCCTCCCACCCTTCCCTGAAGCATAAGGGAGTGGAGAAGTGGGTTGGTTAGTACTGTTCTAAAGGGCTTCTACCTTTGAACAGGTTCATTTCTTTTGAAATTTCTTCCATTTCTGCTCAGTTTGAACAATAGCTCTTGAGACTTCTGTAACAAGTATTGTGCACCAGTGCTTTCTCTGTTCATCAACAAGATCAGGAAAGGACTACAGGACAGCTCTAAGCATTGGGCAGAAATGGGTCTGTCTTTAGGGTGCTGCTTCTTCCCACACCTTCTTTGGAGCTGTTCCTTCTTCCACTTTCACTTCGGGTACCTGGTCTGTGGCATTGCTAAAGGGACCCTGATGATGGGAGCAGTCACACTGATAGGGGGTTAGGCTTTACAGGGACTCTGTTCCACACAAGAATCCAGTTTCTAATGAAGGGCTTCCTTACCAGCTTCCAGACTGCTTCTGTGCAGACTGAGCACTCAAAAAGGAAAAAAAAAAAAAGAAGAATGACATTGCACTTCTCTTAGCAGACTGACTTCAACAATTTACCTTCAGGTACAAATAACCTTTCCCTTGTTGGCTTCTGTCAGTTACAGTGTTAAAACTGAAAGGCATTTTACTTCTAATGTAGGGTGCAACTCTGATTTCAGCGTGCAGCAATTTCTAGGAAATAAACCAGCATAAAATACAAAATAACTACAGATGGTTACTTCACCTTTTTTCTTGTAAATAGTGTTGTCCTCCTCCTTCATTCACTCAGGAAACAAGGTGGTGTGCCTGAATACCTGAGTTCCACAACACTTTGCTGACATCGGTGTTGCCCCCATTTTAAAGGTAGAAAATGCTGAGGCACAGCAACTTACCCATCTGCAGCCAAGTTTGGAGTTCAACCCAGGACTCCTGATCATGAATCCAGCGCTTGAACCCAGATGATCACCCTCAGGGTCGCAGAAGAAAGGCTTACCTGTGGCTTGCCGTCTGAAGAAAGGTTCGGACGCACACTCCTATAACCCTTGGCAGCCAGAGAAGATGGCTGGGCATCCCCATTGGCATCAGTGTTAGGCGATGACCTCCAATCATCTGCGAGGGGAAAGAAAACTCAGATTACAGATTTCCTCCAGTTTCAGGATAAGTGAAAGGAGGGGACTCTTTTCTTCTTTTTCCCCTCCCTTTTTGTTTCCCCCCCAGGCAACAAGAAATAATTCAAATAAAGCAACAGAAGTAACAAGAGAAGCGGCCAATGTTTGTACCTGTTTCTGAGTTTTCTGGCTCCAGACCTAAGTGTTTCACAGAAAGGAGGGACAGAGGAGGTGGGGGTGGAGGATAGGCATAGAGGAAAAGAAAAGGGGAAAAAAAGAAACCATTACATTTCCAGAAAACATGTACCAATTGAAGTTAAGAGTCAAGCTACTTCATTTCACACATAAAATGCTTTCTGACAGGGCTGCGTAATTACCATAGAGACCAGCCCTAAACATGATGTCCTCCTTGTTTCTGACCTTTGTAAACACAAGGCAATTCATTCAGAGCAATGAAGAAACAATTGTTCATTGACATTCTTATTTCAGAGGCAAAAAGGCTGCCCAGCTAGCTACTTTCTAAAGCTGCAGCTTGACATCCAGACACCACAAATTACTGGAAATGTAGGGACCCTGTATTCAGAATATGAAGACATATCTATCCTTAACAATATCACTATAAGTGATTGAGATAAAGGATTGCCAACAAATAGATCAAGTTTTGCAGACTAAGTGCATGAAGGGAGTTATAAGGTATAACATCACTTTACAACCCAGTCCCTGCAGCTACATGCAGTGGTCTCATCACATATTTACCTGCCTCCCACTGGGCTCCTCCCCACCCTGTACCCATTTTGCTGTTTAAGTTATATGCATGAAGCTCTTCCAGCTCCAAAGTACATTTCATAAAGTGATTGAGAGAGTAAGCAAAAGAAGTATTAATGAACTGATTTCCATAGTAATAGGCCCATTGCCATTCAAGCTGCTGGAAATTTATGAAGCCATCAACAGAAAGGAGAGAGGCAACAGTAGGGGGTAGGAGTGAAGAAACAGAGAAAGGCAAGCATAAAAAGAGGGTAGGTCACGGGTGGAGCAGAACGGGAGAAGACAGAGCAGACAGTGGCACATTAGGGCTAGAATTAATGGAATTGCCCTTTCTCTAACAATACAGTGAGAAAAGATGTATGCTTTGCTTTCAAGAGCACATTTTAATCCCTCCCCCTTAACGGCATCTTGCCTTTGGGAGTTCATCCTGTTTGCCAGACCCACGACATTGGCCAGGTTTGTTATGCTTTGCCTGTCTCCTATAATTAAGTAATTACACGTCTGCTATTGAAAGACGGCAGAGCTCTGTGGCGACGCTGTCTGTCTGGGGGGACGCTATCCCCGCTTCCCTGACAACCCAGCTGAATGCTGCAGCAGCAGTAGCACCACTCAGCTTCTTTCTGTTCCACCTCATGCCTGGGATAAAAGGAGGTGACACAGGCTGCCCTGGGGCAGTGGGAGTGGGAGGGGAAGAAAGAAAAGAACTGAGAGTTTTTGGTGTTCCTGACAAACTTTAGTCAATGACTGAGTGGTCATGAAACCTGCAGTAAGAGTCAGTTCTCTACTGGTCTGGTCCTTGCAAGAAGTTTCCAACTATGCTATAGAATTCTGGGCTTTAAACCATAATTAAAAAGTAAGCCCAAGACCCTGGACTGACCTGTCTTGAGGTTACTGTGAGTAACAGATTCCAGTTAACCTTCCACCACTTACTTTCAGGTTGCTCAACATTCTGAGGACATGGTGAAGTGATATTCTGATTCCCTTCATAGGATGGAGTTGCCCGGAGGGTTACAGCTCCTTTTCCACTGCAGACTTTTGTGGGATCCATTTCTACAGGAAATGCACATGCACAGAAAAAACACATAGAAAGGGATGATGCAAAGCTATCAGGAGCCATCAGAGCTCTAGAGTAATTTTAGCACGGCTGCCTCCAGATGAATCAATCTAGTAATGTTTGTGCAGATGAAGATTAGCTCTGTATTTAAAGCATTGAGAAATCAAAGCAGTTTTATATTCATGTAATCGATGAATGTAGCAGTTAAGTTCTGAGTTGGCGCAACAGAGGTAAGAAAGGAGGGGGGGGGAAAGTGTTTGAACCAAAGGTCATAGGTCCATTTGCTTTATTTGTTCTACTTTGTACAGAGACACTGTGCTAGCAAGGACAGTCTACCTGTGGCTTTTCCATAGGGATGCCCCACACTTTTTGTGCCAAAGCTTAAAAATGCCTTTTGTGGAGGACTGAAAAGGGGAAAAAAAGAGACTTTTGATCACTGGAAGATAAAATCTTGTAATGATGCTTATCTAAAGGCAAGGCACTGCAAGCCACCTCCCTGCCATCTCCCCATGTCATTGCAGTGTTTCACCTTCTGACACAGGAACCCAAATCCCAGGAAGCAGAAGGAGATTTAACACATGCCTATTCAGCATCCTTGCTGAACCACAGTTCAGCACAGCTTCAGGCTTACCTTTGTGTATTTCAGTCCATGATCTGGGTTCTCTCCTTCCGTCACCCTATTAAGTAATAACAAACCAGTACTTCAAAGCTACCTCTCTTTTTCCCCCTACTTAAAATCCTTCTGGAGAGTTGTTTCCTTTAAGATACCTCTGGAAATAATAAGCCTGAAAACCGTCTTGTTTCTCTAGGCTACTTCCATAGACAAACACATCACCTCCTCTTCTCATGCACTATTAGTGACCCTGCAGCTGCCATCAGACTTCACTTACCTACATGGAGGTACCAAGCCCTACCACGCCCACACAGGGAGCGTGAAGAGGTACAGTGCATGCTGCATTACACAAGTGAGAACACAGCAATTTTTATTTTCATGGGTTGAGGATCACACTATCTCTGCATGGAAGGATGCAGCTCTTCTCCAGGAACTGCTGTGATAACAAAAATTATGCCTTCAGACTGGACAGAGTGGGCAAAGGCTGCAGGTTATTGTCCAGACAACAGCCCACATTTGTGCAGATCAGTATTCCCTGACTGATTTCAGCAAGGTAATGCCTCACCAAATCCACACCAGTACAGTGCCTACAGACCATAGTAACACCTTGGCTAAGGTTGCAAACCATGCAAACCACAGTCAGTGTGGCCATAATATGGGGAAACAGCAATATGCCAGATGGACAACAGCAGTAAGAGGAGAAACTCAATGAATGCTAAACTCCTGGCTCTCACTGAAAGCCCTCTGTATTGGAATCTCCACTGTTAAAGACCTTACATGGGTTTCCAATGATTTAGGGATTTCACAAAAAGCATAGTTTCAGATCCATACTTAGGACTATAAAAAGGATGGAGTAAGTTAGAAATCAGAGGACACTTTCCTATAGTTCAGCCTTTAGCTAAATGAGGCACCCTCTGTGAGTGGAACGTCTATCCACCCAGACATATCAAAAGCTGTTTCATCCTTAATTATACCACAATTGACCACAGCTTACGGTCACCCACACTTCTAGTGAAATAGAAGGTGACTTCTCTGACTGATTTTTGCATGATTCAGGTAGGGTCAGCATTCCTTTTGCCCAGAAGTGCAGTTCTGGCTATCATTCCCATCCCCACGGCACAACATAGAGCCCAGGACTCTATGGACTCACTTTCAAGCCACAGGACAAAGGTTTAAGCTCTAAGACTCCAGTTTTAAGAGTGCTGTAACTGTAAAGCATGGACATGATGTTGGGAGTCACTGGGCCTGATATATACGTCCAAAAAGAGTGCAGGGTAGCTGTCCTCCTACCACCCTATGCCTACATTTGCTTCACAGGCATTGGAGAGAAATGGAAACAGAGCTCAACATGTATCACATGCCAAAACAATATCTTCATCATATTGGAGGAGAATCAAATTTGGGAGTCAATGCATTATTTTATTTTTCATACAACAGATTAAACTTGTATACTGAACCAAAAGAATAAGGGTCAGAAAAAAAATGCTCTGAACTCAAAAAAATTAAAATGCTTTGAAATATTTCAAAATGAAATCTTGCCAGACTATCTCACCTTGGGAGATGAAAACAAATGTCTAGAATGATGAATTCCCTCACAAATGACAGAAAACACGAATCTGAATTTCTCAGTACAGAAATCCAGCAACTAATCCAGGACATTAGCACTGTACTGGTCCAACAAAGCACATGTGTGACAGATTAGGAGAGACAAGCAGTATCAGCTACACTAGTCTGACTGTCCAAATCCAGCAAAGTACAAGCGTAATCTTGTACTTCTAGTGGGGAAGCATGCGCCTGGGGAGAGGGTGACAGGCAGCCTAACATCCTTATTCACATGTGGATTAAATTCAGTGCATGTACTGAAAAACAAAACCATACTACCAATGTTGAACTATGCTTGAACCATGTGTTTTCATAAAGACCAAAGATATGCAGGAAACATTCTTTGGTTCTTCAGGAGTTTGGTTCAAAATGAGTCTATAATAATGATAATAATATTTTTCAAAATCCAGCATTAGTAGGAGAGCTTACAATGATCCCAGATTCAAGTAGACACAATTATGTCTGCAGAAGAGCAGCATAATTGAGAACAGTGTAATGTGCCATCAAGAGCTAACTGCATTACCTACCAATGAAATCTGCAGCTCTGGGAGCAGAGAGGAGCATGAAGCTGAGAATTAGCCAAAGCATGTGGGTGCAGCAGAGAGACAATGATACAGAGAGAGAAGAGAGACAGTGATGGCTAACTAACACATGGCAGGGGAGGAAGTAAGAAGATACCTGTAGGCAGCACTAGGTGAGGAGAACTTTTCACTTTCTTCACAGGGATTATTTTAACGGCAGAAATAGAACGTGTACATAAAGGGACGTCAACAGCTGCAAACACAAAAGTGTAAATGGCACATCCAAAAAGGAAAGAACAGAGTTTGGGAAGCATGCCACAAAATTTTCTAACGTACTTGGAGACACAATAGCAGGAAATTTCAAACACAAAAGCAGTCCAGAGAGCAATGATGCAACTGTTAAAAATATCCCTTCATTCGCCCTAATTCAGGATGTGTCTGTTTTATGCAGCATACAGAACTGCTTACTGAATGGACTAACGCTGACTGCCACTATGCTGCAGGCAAAAAGAATCTGGAAGCATTAATTTTTAGAAGCCATCAAAAAATTTTAGTGTAATCATTTAACTGAGGTGCAGTACATGCAAAAATAAAAATGTTAAGTAAAACATTAATATGGTTCAGTAAAAACAAAATAAAGTAAAAGAAAAACACACAAGGAATGAAAGGTTGAGAGAAGAACATTAAACTAGACACATTACATGAATTCTGAATTTCATGGCTCATTTTTTACAAGTTCAACAACAGAAGGAAGTGAAATAATCTTGAAAAAGGTCCCATGCTAAAGGGTAGCACCCATTTAGCTATTTCAGAAAAAAGAATCCATTCATATAAACAGTAAATTGAAGAGATTTCTACCTGACTACATCAGCTAGCACAGTAGTTATACTATATATGGTAACACTGGCGAAAACCATACACAGCACTACGCAAAATTCTAGCAATTGTTACAAAATGTTCAAATCAACAGATACAAAGAGGTGTTGTTGTGAAAAAGGCAAGTACTACTCAGACGTGAAGCTCAACAGGAGCTGCCAAGATAAACACCTTGTATAGTGAGACTCTACCAGCATAATTTAAGTAGTGTTCTTGATTTCTGCAGAGCCAGGATTGTCTTCTATAAAACCTGTTTCCTGTATGTATTAGCTGGAAAATGATAGATGTCTCGTCACATCCCATGCCATCTCTCTCATGCCTGTAAAACCAGGAGTAAGAGGAACCACATTTCTAATACTTTACAGACTAACACTGAGCACTGGGCCAGCTTGAGGGAGGCATTGACATCAGAGTGGTGTGTACACCCCCTCTTGTGGCAGATCTTTCTGATACCCGGCAAAACCAGAAAGCACAGATTTCACAACCTAGAAAAGGAGTCTCAAACAACAAAAGCCTGGGCAAAGAGCCTGACAGAAATTTTTCAAAACTCATAAAATCATTAGTTTTTAATTTGATAGGATTGTTTAAATTTTTTTATAAAAGAGGAACCCAAATCAAACCCTATTTTTCATACTTCTTCCTGAGCAGAGACCCTGTGAATACAACAGATCTCAAATCAAACAGCCTGTGGCTTAGAAAACAATCCTGATTCTGTTCTGCTTTGAAACGGACTGAATTCACCCATCCACAATGCAGTCAAAATACTAACCACTATAAAAAGGCATCAAAGGAAAAGAAAGGAAATTAAACCAACAGAAAACCAACCCATACCCACATACTTTCACCCCGCCAAAACAGACACGTCACTCTACAAAACTGAATGCTATAAAGCAAGTTGCAAATCTGCTGATGTTAACAGGAAGACTGGTTTGTTTAGATTTTTTTCATTTAAATGGTTAGTTCCTGTCCTTTAAGACTCTAACCTTCACCTCTCCCTGAAGTTAACACAGTTCACACACAGGCACCACAAACCCATGCTGTCTCAACTCACTAAGATTCGCAGGTGCTCAAGTACCACAAGTAGTGTACAGCTTTCCTCAAAACAGCACTAAAAATATACAAAGAGGCAAGTCCAGCCTGCCACTTTAAAGAGACAAAGAACACTTGTTGAATTAAGAAATGCTGCTGCTACTAGCATGATGCAGTACAAGGCTTTTCTTGTGTCAGTCGCCAAGTGAACTAAATTTGGAAGCCCCCGTAGTGAATTTCCGGGAAAATCAAGCACATCACCAGCTGACATGTGTGGGGAGCTGTGGAGGTGTCTCTGGAGATCTTAACCCACCTTTTTCTTGTCCATTGCTGCTCAGCCCATTGACAACAGTTTTTGCAACATCAGTTTCTTCATGTTCTGAAAGACAAATGAGGAAATGGTTTACAATAAAGATTTTTGCAAGTCTACAAGGTCTTTAGCTGACATGGATAAAACTGGTTCCTGTCAATTCAGGGGAATACAGAAGAGACTGCTAGAAAGAAGCTCCAAAGGTCATATAAAGCTCTATTTCTGAACCATGGATGAAACAAATCTACCTCTGTCACTCCTGACAAATGTTTGCCTAGCAAGTTCCTACAAACTTCCAGCACCACCCTAATGCAACCTGTTCCAGTGGTTCCCAGCTTGTAAGCTTATCAGTGCTTAAACTGAATTGCCAGGTCATGTTTTTCTGGACTCTCTTCAAATAGTTCACATTTTATTCAAAATGTTGTGCCAAAACCAGGACATGATACCCCAGTTGAGACTTGCTAAGATACTAAAATTAAGTGGGAATATCATTCTACAGATCTTACATATGGCACTTCAAGTCTGGCATCTGCTTTATTTTTCACTCTGATTTAGCCTGTTACCCAGACAAGCCCAGAAGTTTTCCTCTTCCCAACCAGCTCCCATTTCCTGGTCTCCCTTGTTTTTCTTTGAACAGCTGATTTTTCCTATCCAAATGTCATACTATGTGTTTATCTCTACTAAAATATATCATATTCAGATAATTTTTTCAGGTTATCAATAATATTGAATTCCTATATTCCACACTGAAATAAGCTCAAGGACCTACTCCAGGTTGAGATGTTTCTAGTTACTTTTTGGGCCAAAATTCAAGCAACCAATGTGAATAATGGCATCAGAAACAGACAGGAATACTACCAGTAATAAAAAGGAAGGCCAATGAGTGCAAGTAGAAAACAACACAGACTTACCAGAGCTCATTGTGGCAGAGGGATTTGCCTTTTTCACTTCTGGATTTTCTTTAGGTCTGTTTAAAGTGAAAGGCAGAATGATGACACATTATGTTTCATGACTGCCCAGACAGCACTGGACACAATGCTGAACATTCACCACAAGAGTCAAGGTAACAGTCATAGTTTCTTAAAAAAATTACTTTCTAATGCCAAGTGGATTCACGTCAAGCACCAGATCAGTTTTTTGCTGATAATTATCAGAAATGAAAGATTATTTCTACCCAATACAAGCACTGCTTCCAGACTTTAGGACTAATCTTCATATGAAATTGAAAGATAGTCATTTAAGTCTAAGAGTCTATAAAGGGCAAAGTGCAAGTCTGACTAGTTTCTAATATATAAAATGTGCATCACCTTTTAAGATAATTTCAAAAAATCAAAGTGACACTAAAAGCTTTAAACTAAACTCCTCAAATCAGAGCTTTTCCATATTTCAAGGCAATGTGCTGCTCATATCAAAGCTAAACTCTCCTTTGAAAGATATAACAATACAGAAGAGATGAACTTGTTAAAACGTATATTATAACTTCTGCACCAATCATTTCCAGCTGCGCAATGCTGCTGATATTTTCAGAATCAGACTCCAGTAAGTGAAATGTGAAAGTTGGAAGCTTTAATTCTCCTGGCACCAAAGGCAGTGAAACTGCCAACCCAAGAGAAAAAAATACCAGATGGGGATCAGAAGAAAAAGTCAGTTTTCATGGTGATGCCAGTCTGTGGAGGACAATTGTGAGGCCTATCTGTCCTCACTTCTGTGGGGACTTGATACCTGCAGCAAACAGGTTTCAATGTCACAGATGTTGGTTTGAACAGCCAAAGAGCATTTCTACAAAAAAAAAAAGAGTGTTTGACAAGATCTCTCAATTCTCTAAAGGTCTTCGGTTGAATTAAAAGTCCTTTAATTTTGTGTTCCAATCTCAACCTTTCCCCCCACCAAAAAGTTAGCCCCAAAGAAAGTGAGATCAAGTGTAGCTCCAGACAATTAATGGCTTTCACAACACAAATAGAAATATGCACCTGAAATCACAAAATCATGCAAAACCAAGAACCCCAATCTGAGGAGTATAGGGAAAATTGCTTGGGGGTTAATAAAAATAAACAACAGAGTTGAAATACTTTTCCTTTTACATGAACTGGAGGCAGCAGTGGAACACTGTAAGAGGTAAAAATTCCCTTCAGGGAATTGAATTTGCTCTCCTGCCTCAAGCATCCCCTTTCTTAACCAGCATTTGTTTCATGCCAGCCAGAATATAATGAGCATGTTCAAGAGACAATCAAAAGGAAAGAAAACCCAACAATCAAGTATAGTAACAGATGAGTCTATAAAATGAGACAATATCTGGGCTCCCCAGAAAGCCACCCTAGAAACAGCTGCCAACACTTAATTGTTTAAACACTTCCTTCACTAAAATACCCACATAAGATATACATTGTGGGTTCATGAAGGCTCAGCAGGATTCATCCTAGCTCCAAACTGATCCCAGTAAAATACAGTGCAAAGTGTGGGGTGCAGTATAAAACCAGTCAACAACAAAAACTGAGTCCAACTTGAAAGGCTGGCTGCCTGATTTTGCCTGCCCATACAGTATCTGCTTTTTGTTTCTACCATTTCATATTAGAAGTGAGTCCCTGAAATAGTAATGGTTGACACAGCCTGAAAATGTAGACAAACATACTTAGTAATAATGGTCCTTCTGATCTCTGTCTGTTTCCATTCCAGAAAGATGCCTTAGTTCAAGGAAATCAAAAAGAAACAGTCTAAAATTATGTTATCCAGCTTAAGGAGATTTGTAGCAATATCGTGCTCCTCTACACTTAGAAAAATGTTACACATTAAACTCACTGGGATAAATACCAGTCCTTCCACGGGGCCAGAAGAAAACCACAACAAGGGGCAATACTGCAGTAAATCTCAACTCAGCTTCAGGATCAATCTCTCTGAAGCTGAGGAGGTTGCTGATACCCAGATGTTTTAACTCAGCATTGGCCCTCCCCATGGGCTTCATGCAAGTCAACACAAAATTTCTTCCACTCCAAGCATCCCCAAGAGGTTGCAATGCTTTCCTTTGGTATACAAGTTTAAAAAGGAGTGGGAAAAAAATAATTCAGTATACTACCTTTTCAGGAGAGGAAAGAGGATTTACTGGCTATAATGTCTGGGCAAAGGCAGGGTCTGCTGCTGCTGCAATGCCAGAGCAACACTTCCCCTCCCACAATGGCAGTATCTGAGCAATTAAACTTGTGACTACGTGCTTCATCCTTTTAAAAAGTCTTATTTGCTTGGAAACAGTGACATCACAACTGCCATAAAACTGATTTCGGTGATGTCTTTTTGTTTCAAGTCTTGACATTGCTTACAGTGTGCAGCACTGACCTTCACCGCATTAAGAAAAGCATTTAGGAAAGAATTCACACCAAAATCAAGCATAATTATTTAGCATTAATAGATTAAATTACTTTTTATAAACAAGTGATTTGAGGATAAAAATGAAGTGATAATTAAAGAAGATTGCTAAAATTAAATGGAAGATGTGTACAAACTCATTAAATCTAGATTGGATCTGGGAAAAACTACTTTTCCACATATCCCCACACTTACTAGCAATTATGGAATTCAATTAAAATAACAAGCATCCAGTGTTCACTTACTGTGAAACTAATCAGTTTCCTTCAAGCACTCAAACATGCTTAGTGCAAGTTCCCATACACAGAATGGATTCAGCGTGCTCAGGGTGAGAGTAACCAATCCTGAGTCCCTGTGTTGGTCTAACTCCAGAAACCCCACTTAAAAGTTGATTTTGATCAGTTGAGAATCTGCACACAGATCTGCTGCATGCAAGTAGAAATAACTCCTGTTTAGGTTGACAAAATTATGGTGCATGTTTTGAGTTGAGAACATGCTTTGGCACCTTACTGCATCAGGGCTACAGAGTTACTCTGTCTTCCACATACTTGACCCAAACCCCATACTGAAGTCCTATTAGGCCTATCTCAGACCTAAGGCTGCTCTTGGGATCTGATGGACAGTCCAGCCAGATAACACACCCGTCTCCATGGCACCAGTACAGCCAAGTATTGGCCTGGAACAGTTGGGAAGGCACACACTGTAAGCCACTGCGCTACGGACATTTGGATGGTACATCCTTAGGCAGATTAGTCCCTGCCAGGTTGGGCAGACAGGCTGTTCCTGGAAACAGGTGGGTCTGGAATTATTTGCTGCTCCCAGTTCCCCTCAAGAACTTTCTGTAGATATGGCTAACCCATTCCTGTAGATACACACAATATGCACAGCAGTACTTCAGAAGGGAGAGTTTCAGAAGAACAAGAATGAGGTCCCCCATGTTACTGTTGAAAACTGAGAACTCCCTACTGCCAGACCAGGAAAAGAAAAAAAGAAAAATACTAGAAAAAGTACTCCAAAGCAAAAACCTTCCATCCCCCTGCTCCAACCAGCTAACCAGTGTGTCCTCGCCAGACTGGAATTAGTGCCTTTCCTGCAATGTGACAGACATAGCAACAAAGGCTTCAAAGCTGCACACATGCAAAACACAATAGAAGGTAATGAATTCCTCAGGGCATAAGTCAGCAGCTGTAACCCTGAACATGCCAATGCCCATACGCAACATCCACCAGTTCCTTGTCAGTTCAGTCCTACCTCTAGACAGATGTTTAACTTTTCCTTCCTCCCTTTCACCCCCAGCACATTTCTCCAAGGCTGCAGTCCCTTCCCTACTTGGTGTGGAAAAGAGAGCAGTGCGTTCAGAAGCCTATTTAGGAGGAATGCAGATAAGTGGCAACCACTTCTGTACAGCCTGTCTGGATTATCTCACATGCTCTAAAGGTTTGAATACTCCCCCTACAAAGGCAAGGGGTAACAAACAGCTCATTAATAGTTCTGAGCAAGGACACATGCTCTTAAGTCACTGGTATCTCAGCTAAGAGTTGCAGGCAGTGGTTATTTTTGGTGGTCTAATGTGAGTGCGGGGAAAAGTAACTTCCTTTCCTCCCTTGTTATTACTGACAGCTCCGGTGACTCACATAGGATTTTAAAACAATTGCTAGACATGAGATGAACATTCAAAAGTTACCGTGCTGGTCCCTTGTATTCCTGAGATGTAGACTCCTTTATTTTTCTCAGTTCCAAGTTTTTCACATTTTCAAAGTTTTCTCTCTAAATACAAGAGCTTTAAGTGTTTTGTGGCTGAATTTAAATAAAAAATCAAATCCTTATTTATATCAGTATAAAGTAGGACTTGAGGCTATCAGAAAAATTGTAAGCTTTCAGACTGAAAGGATGATTAGCAATCACAAAACTTACTTTTCACCAGGTCAGGTCTTACACATCACTGATAGCACTCTTGTTTCACCCTGGCTCAGACCCTTTCTCACAACACCATCAGTGTCCCTGACCCAAATGCTCCTCTTCAACAAGCCATGTCAGCATATGCAGTCTTAAATCTGGAAAGTGGGCAAAGATCTGCACTGCAGTCAGTGTCTCATCAGTAGGTTCCTCTGCCTAAAGGAACTTGCACATCTCCTGTGCACTTCTCGCCGTGCATCACATAAAACGTGACAAGAAAAAATGTAACTTAGAAAAGAGCAGGCAGCTCAGGTTAACCCAGGCAATCAGTTCTCTCTTCAACTATCATTATTCTTTTATTCTGGAATACTGAAATATGTTGTCTGTCATTTTTATTTGAAGGGTTAAAGAACATCCTGTCAGTCCTTCAGAAGACATTATGCTCCTAAGAATAAAAGTCATGAAAAGACTGTGAGTAAGCAAGCAGTGCACATAGAATAATCACACCAATTCTGTACAAGACAGCAGCTTCCACACACTCTTCAGCAAGAGTTAAGACAGCAGAGAGAGAGCACTGAAAGCTCACTAAATGAAACAAATGGCACCATTACACACCAGCTTGGACAAGGTGTTCTTATAAATAATTGAACTTTCAGCTGTTACAACAAACAAACACAGCACATTTCAAATGCAGTGCTGTTTCTTTTTTTTTTTTTTTCTTTAAATAAAGTGTGTGCCTGTTGCCTTTCAAATGGGCAAATTTAAGTTATCTGGGGCATAGGTGCCAGTTTTTGTGCAATATATGAGGAATGTGCCTCTCTTAATAATAAAAGTTAAATAGGAAATGTAAACTAGGAGATACAGCTTTAAGAATTCAGAGATGCTTTTGAACTAAGTCATCTTACAGTCACCAGCTTCAGAGTAAACAGTTTACGGCAACCTGAGTTAACTCAGTTCAAGGTCACCACTTGTGGAGCAGGGGGCAGAAAAGAATATCCTGGGTCATCCAGCCTACTCCCATGCTATTGCAGGCAACAGTGTCATACAACCCTGTGCAAGAACACTTCACATTCCAGCTTAAAACTGCTAAAGTTTCCCACCTCCACTGTTCTTCCTGGAAGCCTGCTCCAGAATCATTCCTCTTATGGCACGAATGCTGTTTCTCATTTGCAAGCTAAATTGAATTCATGAGCAGCTACAGCTAAATTGTTTTGCATCAACACAATTTTTCTGTTTAAGCAGATCTTCCTCCTCGCACTCACCCCTATCCATGCATTTTTAGAAAGCAATTGCACCTCTGAGTCTTCCTTTTGCAAGCCTGTAAACAAGCATTCCCAAAGAAATTGGTCAGCATGCTGTCACCCATCTCTTTAGTATCTGGCAAACAGTGAAAGACTTTAAAAGGTCGGCAGGCCAAAGTCTAAACTCCACTTAACGTCACAAAGCCAGTGAGCGAAGCCTACAGCTGACATGCCCAACAGCTGAACAGCAAGATTGAAAACGTAAATAATTTCTTTTTGTCCTTTCTAACTTTGACCTGTATACTAAAACGAATTCTATGGTTAGTGCTAGTTCAGATAGTGATTTGATGTCTATAGGAACCTCCCTGCAAAGAAATAGACTGGAATAAATTCATACTAGCCACTAAACCTTCATTAAACAACACCAACTTATACCTGGAAGACTGGGTGGATGAAAGGTGGCTCCTGCTTGAGCCATCAACCTCTGGCTCTGCTGCAGACTCAGGGTTTGAAAAATGGCCATCCAGAAGGTTGTTTGGCTCACAACAGACTCGACACAGAGTTTACCATTGGTTCCCTCTGGATAAGTAACTGCTCATATCCCTGCCTTACAGTCAAAAATATTTCTTCTCCTTGACAAAAGATTCTAAATACATTGCAACTGGGCTTTGACCGCCTCCTGAGTCTGTCATGACTGCGCTCTCTCTTAAATATTTGATGGCTGAGATATGGTAACAGTAGCCCTGGCCCATGTATCATGGGTGTCAGCTGAAGAAACAAATGCCTTTCTGCCACACCCATACGCCCAAGCAACTCACAAGAACATTTTGAAACTTCAGAAAGAAAAACAAAAATTTCCAGCATATTTTAAATAAAATCTCATCTCAATTTTAGCAGAAGACACAAAGCACAGTACTTGACAGCAGTAGCAGTTGAAATTTCTGTTCAGATTTGTCTGCAGTATGTATGATCACATCTCATAGACGGAAGCACTTTACAAACAAGTCGATGTACATCCTATAAAAGGGAGCTCACTGGGCACAGCTCTCAGGCTGCCAGCTCCAGGGAAGGCTGTAAACGACTTAACAGCATACCACAGCTTGGGACTGTTCAGGGCACTTAACTGAGATTCACACAGGAACTGGGGCAAGGAGCACACAACTACTGAAACGGGAATTTATTCACAGGTAAGGGGTAATTCGTTCCATGACACTCGAATTACCTTTGCTGCAAAAGAAAAATATTTCAATCTGCAATGACCGCACCTAGCCAAGAGGATGCTGGTTTTATAGCTCAGCTGGAAGAAATGGAGGATTCATTGAGTTCAAGCTGTTGTGAGACTACTTGTAAGAGCTGTGCAGCTGGGGTGCTCTGGGTACTGCACCTAACTCTCTGCAGACCTCTGATATGGGGCCGCTTGTGGCTCGGCAGAACAATTGCTGTAAATAAACAGATCCAAATTCCAGAAGCCCTAATTATGTATAACAATGAATCCATTCAGCTGACTGCAGGATTGAGGGACACAAACACTGCATTGCATTTACTACAGTGAATGGCATTCTATAAATACAAATCAATTAGATCATCTAAACAACATCCAGCAGCTTCTCTTGCATGATTTTGTGTAACAAAGACTACAAAGGCTGCCTTCACCTCTATCACACTCTCAAACAGTAAAGTAGTAAATAAGAGGAAGTTGCACTAAGCAGAAATACTACTTAGAGAATGACAAGTGTCTCAAAGTTCAAATCCAGTTTACAAACATTTCACAAAAGTAAGGGTAGAGAGAAAACTCTGATGCACCCTGACATATAAACCAGATACTTTAGATACTTTAATGCTACAGACCACCTCGTTCCATTCCAGACACATCCTGAGATTCCCAGTTGTGTAAGGCAGAGGAATTGTGCAGGCCTGAATGAGTACTCACTGTGGCAACCACACCAAATGTTAATTTTTAATTACAACCTCTTCTAGCATTAGCTGTTCTGAAGCTCTGTACAAACACTCACTAAGTAACAGTTAATACTTTTCAAGACATATAGGTGACAGTCTTATTTTATACCAAGATGGAAGATTTGGGCCTCTATCCTATGCCACATCCAAAACTAGCTGATCTGGTATAGTGTAACAGGGCCTTACAGTTATTAGTCTTAGAGGTTGCTTTTCATAGTTTCAAAATAAGAAAAATCAGTTTGAGAGCTGGTCTCATTCACACACAACTGCAACAACCTCCAGAGAACCACACAGAGCTAAGTCTAACCAAAGCACACAGGGAGCCAGGCATACAATACTGCCAATACATCTCTGACAACCCTAGGTGGAAGCAAACTGAAATGAGACAGGGTCATTTTCTTTAGCCTTTTCCAACCAGAAAGCACTGCTATGCTAGTAAAATTGCCAGAGGACTAATTCATCTGCCTGGATATCAGATACAAAATGGTCTCAGCAAAACTCAGAAGGCTAGCCACTGTCACATACCCAAGGCCAGACAGCAAACTTTTGCCTGCCAGGGAATTCAGACTGGAGCACTGGCTTGCTAGTCCTGATGGACTGTGCTGCCTCTAGTCACCTACATGCTAGAAGGAAAGGCACAGTGACTGCTTCTCTACTCACTACTGAAAACACTCACAGAAAGTCAAACTGATGGGTGAAGCAACAGTCTGTCATTCCAAGTGTCTCCAGAAATAGCAAAAAGTTACATTCCAAAAGCCAGTCCTCATCTTTACTTCCCTCTGACTCCGCCAGCGTCAGGTGACAAATTCATATATTGCTGAGAATTCCAGTGAAGATCCATTCTCTTCACTTTTCTCTTATTAACTGCCTCGGAATCCACATTCAGGAACTCCTTTCAATCTCTCCTTCCCATAAAAATAATTAGGAGAAGGATCCAGTCACTAAGGTAAAGATGCAAGGATATGCCCATTTCCCTGAATGAGAACACAAACCCATGTAAGGACTACCTTGACATTGCCTCTTTCAATCAGCAACTAGAAATACCTATCCAAATGAAAGCAGCCTTTTGAAAATCAGGGTGCACTGCCCACCAGACCTACCCACTCAGTGTATATTAGCATATGCCAGAGTCATATAAAGTCCTGGGAATTCAGCTCACAGCAGGTGTAGCAGAGGTAGATGTGACTAACTGTGACTAAAAACTATACTGGTGTCCTTACCTCGGTTCAGGCTTTTCAGTCAATGGAGCCATTTTCTTAGTCTCTTGATTTCACTCCATTAGAGGCACAAAAGAGTTAAAAAAAAAAACTTTCACTGTGTTGCCCAGTCACTTGGCTGCTGAAGTGTAAGAAATTTGTGGAGGCATCTCTTTCTCTCTGGCACCCTTAAATACTTTGCTCCTCCTACTGCTATGCTTTAATTAGCCAGCTGGTTCTTAGTCACCTCATCCTGTCACTAGGCTTGCTCACCACCAGCCACCCCCACCCAGCCTGCCTGTCACTCCCCTGCCACTGTCATCACAAAGGCCACTGTCTCTTCCTGCAGCTCTGGAGCTGGGGAAGAGAAAGAGAAAAAGGTTGGAGGTGACACTCTAGGACAGCATTTGTATGGGATGCACTTGAGAAGAGAAGTGACAGAAAGACCTTGAAGGATGTTAAATTACAGTGAAAGTACTTGAAAAAGCACTTTTCAGCTTTTTTAAATCAGGCAGCATCCACTTGTCAAGGAAGGAAAATTTTCATTAGTACTGGACATGGCAGATCCTATTTCAACAGCTAGGAGCTGAAGGAGCAGCTAAGGTTTCTGCTCTTGGCAGCTGAGATTTGTAGCATAAATACCTGAATGACACAAGGGGAAACTAACTGCTTGTACAGCTATTAGGTATTAAATGCCCACTCCACGAGCATTGTAACAGGCATCAAAGAAGCTTCTGAGCCATCAGCTGTACTACGGTGTCCCTGGAGTGGAATGTCCCCATCACAGTGTGGCTTGGCAAACTAAAACTTGCCCTGGAGTGGAGGTGATGACAGCTTTTAGGAGGGCAAGAGTATACTCACACATCCCAAGGCCTGGACAGCCCACTGGCGAGGAAGGCAAACTGCAGCACAGAATCACCCTTCCTTCCACAGCCAATGTCCACAACACAAACAATGTCTACAACATGAACAACTGGGACAAAGACTTCCTCAACCCAGACCTTGGAGGCTGGCTCATGCAAGACCAAGTAGTAATTTAATAGTGGAAATAATTTTTAGGAGGCCCCTAAGCCTCTCAGTACTATCCTTCGTCACCAACACTGGCTTTCATGACTGACAGTCCACTGTCTCTATTTGCAGCCTGTCTCTGGATTTTGATTCCTCAAATACACACATACAGGCATTGATCTGCTGCCAAACTCACAGACTGATAAAATGTTCTGAAAATTATTGCAAGACGAGCATCTCAGCATTCAAATGAGACCTAGAAAGTAGCACAGATGGCAAGAGTTGCTGATTGCAGAAGGGCATAGAGCAAAGTTGACTTTGTAGGTCAGAGTTTACACTTCCGATTCTTTCAGTAAAATGTTAGCAAAGGACACAGAACAAAGGTCTCCAAACACCTACACAAAGAAACCCATACTGATGCTCTGTCAAATGTTGACTCAGGTAGGGTGAGTAACACAAGCTCTCCTTTTTCCTCCCCAATACATCCGTTAGCATCCCAATACTTACCTCCCACCAAATGAAGCATTTCATTGTAAATGAAAATAGGCACAACTCTGACTTGGTATATTGGCTAAGGGGCCAAAAAGGGCTGAGAAATGTTGCTCTATTTTCCTTCATTTAAGACCAACCCTAAACCTCAGTGTGAATATGGCACTGGTAGTTCTAACTGGAGTAAAACAAAGGGCTCTGGAGCCCACATTTACTACCACATCCCAAAGACTAATGTTGGAGAGCTTGTACCTGGGCTTTTGATTTCATATATCACAGCAGATATCAGACACTATTAGCAAAACTTGGGCCTCGATCTAGGTTTAGATTCTAGTCCCTTTACATTTGAGGGGTGTTTGGTTTGGGTGGAGGAGGAAGAGGGTCATTTCAGACATATCAACAGTCAGAATAAAGGGTGATAGAAAACAATGTGTATGTTTTGAGTGGTCAGATCCTACTCTTCTCTTTACAAAAAAAATGCAAACCAATCAACCAAACAAAAAAACCTAACCTTATGTGGCTCTCAAAAACCAACCAGAAAAGCCAACAAAAACCTCCACATTGTCAAAAATGAGCTGTGCAGTCACCACCAGCTCCAATTATTTAAAACATACTTATTTACACAACATGAAACACAGTTTACCCTACGTGCAACAGGAGATACCCCTCAGAACCCAAAGACAACCTCCTTGATCTCATTCAAGTCTTTTGTGGAGCCTGGACCACATGAGAGCAGGTCAGTTGGAAGCCCTGTTCGCAGTGTAGCAGGGGTTTATAAACAAGCCGCTCATAGTTTGTCTTCAGGTAACGAAAATGACTGTGATTAAACAAAACATACTGCAAAAATAACAGCTAGTGACTGAAAGCATGGCACCTAGGGAGAGGCAAAGCAAGGAAGGATCCAGAAGTTGGCTCAGGTCCAAAGTTAGGATGGTCAGGTCAAGAAAAAGGTTTGAAACCTTTCTGTTCTTTGCAGAAACCAGCTTAGAGGACCTCCAAACAGCTTGACAAGGAGGGAGGAGTTTCTGTTACAGACCATCACTTGAATGGAAAACGGAATTTTCACAGAATTCCACTTGGGTAAAGACAGCAAGCTTTGCTTGGCTGCAGGGCCACAAAACCTGGTCGTTTCTAAAATGAACCTTGAGTGCAGGATAAAAAGCTTTATGAAGTGCTGATGTTTTACCATCAACCCACTGTACTAATGTACTATGCACAGCAATTTTCCTGGCATCTGCTGGTGCACAACCTCTGCTGTGTTTTTCCCCATAATACCATGTCTTTTTGCAATTTCCTTCAGCCATGATGGTGAAGTTATCTTTCACAAAGGAACAAATTAATTTTCTCAACAAAGGAAGTCTTTTGCATAACAGAACCAGATGCTGGTTCTAGGATATTCTGGATGCCTGCTCTGGTAGCCACTGGACAAACCTGCTTTCATCAGAGGGAGTAATTTTACCAGTTATAAGCTACCCTGGAAAGTCTTGTTGCACAATTCATTCAATTTTTTTTTTTATTTTGATAAATATCACACAGCCATGCCACCCCAGTATGCTATGGGACTAGGCTTTCCAGCTACCAGAAGAAGGTGGAGGTGCTGTGACATGCAGTTTAGAAAAGGAGGTACTTTTGACAGATCTGGGAAATGCTAAACAAAAATGATTGAAGTTACTTCATTCTGCAGACAGAAGAGGAAGGCAAGCAAACTTACATCATGCTAGTGCTTTTAGTTCAGTTCCAGGGTTTGAATTGCAAAACAAAACTCAGCCAAAATAACACACTGCTGCCAGAGTTCCACCCAGTACCATCAATGAGCACAAACTCATTCACCCAACATCCTCGCCCTGCTTTGTTACGAAACAGCCACTCAAGGTTCTGGTTAGGATAGTATTACAGCATCCTCCTTGCTGTAAAAGATGAGCCCTACCTTGCCACAAAGCTCCCAACACGCAGATCTCCTTGACCTGAGCCTGAATTCTGCAGCTGAGTCCCGCCCAGCTGAAATCCAAGGGAAGCAGCACCACTACAGAAGGAAATACTGTCATCAGCAGCCCCTACAACCTGCCAGGCTGCTCCTTCCAACGGCACAAGGGCTCAGGAAGCACTTCCAGCTGAGTCTTCATGGCATGAGGGCTTCAGACTGTCACCAGAGACTGAGCAGAATTCCTTGGAAAGATGTATACAGGTCTTTCAAGAGCTCTAGATAGGAACTTAACCTGTCAGTAGGAGCAAGTCTTCAGGACTGAAGTTAAGGGCCAGCAAGAAGTCCTTGTAACAACAAGGTATGTATTAATCCAGTGAAAGCACATAACCTGCTAAGCGTAGAGAGAGAAGAGCAGAGAACACAAGACAAAGTGCTAAAAAGTTTTCTCAAATGGCTAAGTAAAGCAAATGCAGAATTTGTCTTCCTTGCTGAAGATTGAAGAACTGTCCTAGTGCCCCTTTTGGCTGTTGAAAATAAGGGCTGTACTGGAGACCAGTGATCCCTCATTTAAAACAGAATGAAATACCACCTGGTAGGATCACAGTTTACCTGCACTCAGGATCTACAGCATCTTAAGGGAAACTTCAGTGAGAGGCATGGCACCTGCTGCTGTTGTCTTCTGACTGCAGAACTCCATGGGAGCTGGACAGACTCTTACACCAACACAAGCTGGGAGTGATCAGTTGTTCAGCAGGCACCTGAGTAGCACTTTTTTTCCAGCTGTTACTGATCTGCTGACCTATCCTAACTCCCATGCATAAAAGAAAGTATAACCTTGCTCCTCCACCTAGAATAGTTGCCAATCCTGGTCCAAGCAATTTTGTGGAACTCAGGACCTGCTAACTGCAACACTGCAAGGGAAAAATTTGGGGCTCAGCTACGTTTACTCTAAGGAAAGTCCTAGGAAATGAGTGGCAGTTACAGAATTCAATTGACAAAGCATGCATCCTCACCTGCACACAAGCATCTCCAGCCCTTCATACCCTGTGCTGCCACGTACGCTCAGGCAAAATGGAAGCACAACTTGCATGCTGGGATTTGTGGCATATGTGCCAAACTGGGGCATGGGACACAAGGATTATACTCAATGATCACTGGATTGCTTGTGGCAGGAGAAGCCACGTTTATGTTCCTCTACTACAAAAGGACAAAGGCACTTGGTACGTTTAGTTTAGCCCAGAGCCATGCTTACTGACCCAACCAGCACCTCAGTCAATGAAAGGCACTGCTGACTGTGAAGGTAACAGAATACACTCAAATCAATATTAAAAGCTTCTGTAAAGGCACCAGCTGTTTACCACCGCTCTTAACCTTTGTGCTGTAGAGCTTAAATTAACCTTAAGGTACTGTCAGGACAAAAATCACCTCCTATATGAGACAGAAGGAAGCTGATTTTTGCTAAATTCTCTAATTTTTCTTTAGACATAAAATACTCAGATATTAGTATAATCTCTGTGCCAGCACCTGAGTTTACTGCCTCTTCCAATGACAGTGATTTGCTAAGTTGCTGAGAGTAAAAAAGGAGATATAGGAGTGCAGTAAAGAAGGGGATTTGTAGAAGCAGAAAAGAAAATTCAAACTGCACTCTCTCTCCACCTCAGTATTTTCTTGCAGTTCTTATTCCTGCACCCTAAGTGCTAAAGACAAATGAATATCTAATCAGGCTACCCACAGCTGATCTTCTGTTCTCCAGGAACAGAACTACAGAGCCAAAAGAAGCAACATGTCTTCCAGTAGACAGGCCTGGGCACTCACGGCAACTAAGTCCCAGCAGTTCTGTCCAACGTATTTGCTGTGCGTGTCATTAAATAAGCAAAAACCCAGCCCAAAACACCAGGCTGAGGAGAAATTTGGTTTCTAACTTGGCCAGCTGGCTGGAATTATTAACCAGTTACATTTGTAACTATGAAAGCTAATGAGAGAGTAATCATATTTCATAGTTCACAGCTGAAAGTCATTTCCTTTAGGAGTTAATGATGGTTTAAATTCATCCTTCTTTTTGATTTCTCTCCCATAAACTGTGGCTGTCACAGAGTTTTGAAGACTTGACTTTAAATCTGCCTTCAAAGGGCAACACTTTGGTACAGGTGTATTGACAGGAAGAGTGTTTGAACCTCTCCAAGGGGAAGAAGAGAAAAGCTGATCTGCCCTCATCCCTCTGCTCCCAACCACACAAACATTTCTTGTCACAGTAAAGAAACAGCAACTGGATGACTAAGTAATGATAATGACTGCTGCTCAGTGCACTGCTGGGCTCTGATTAGATTCTTCTTGGCCTCTAACCAGATTAAAAAAAAAAAAAACAAAACAACAAAACCCGAAAAACAAAACCCCAAAGAAAACACATTGGCTGTTTAGAAGAGGCAGGACTGATCTTAATAGGATCAGGGCAGTGCTCAGTTAAGATGCTCCAGGGTCATTGTCTCTGTCCAGAAAGACCAGATCCTTCACTTCAGTGACTTGGAATGAAGTAAACAAAGACATTGCCCATCAGGCCATGAGCTGCTCCCACGGCCCTTTGCATTAAAAGTTCCATAGCCCAAAAAACACAGCTAAACAGGCCTTGGGGGACATCCACCTCTGGAAGCCTGGGGGTGTTGAAATTTTCACATCCTGAACTAGTTGCCCTGTGCCAAACAGGCAGGAGCTATGAATGTATGAGCAGATTGGGAAGACATTAAAGAAAACGTTTGAAACACACTGTCCCTTCCAGAATCTCTGCCTCATCAACACTCCATCTGTTCCCAAAAATTCAATGGAAAAAATGAAAACTCCATTTTCCTGATTTCTTTAAACTCACTTTCACTGCTCTGGTTTCTGGCACAGTGCTGCATCATTTAAACCTCTATTACAGTCTCTGATAGGCAGAGCCAGTGTGGAGGTGGTGTGACCAACCAGCTGGAACCAAAACTACATTCTGGGCAACACCTTCCTCTGGAAGACATTCTGCTCTGACCCAAGGGAAAGTTGTGAAAGAAGACTTGTTACACCTCACAGCAGCTTGTCTGAATAACCTTCAGCATTCACCCAAAGCAACAATTCCAGAACTGAATAAGGCAGCAGCTATTGACCAGCATAACTGGTCATGCTATTGACCAGCATGACTGGGAAATCTGGCCATCAGTAAGAATGTCTTTAACTCTTTAGCAACTCTCTAACAGTTCTGTGTGTACACAGTTATTGAGCCTTGGACCTACTATAGCATTTTCCACGCTTTGACTCCCTCACCTATGACAACAAAAGATTCAGTCAATATATACCCACTGTGCTTTCACAGATTAACTTTGTTTCCTGGTGCACTAGCTAGATATTTTCCTTCCCCTTCTGTGCCTTTGGTCCATCTTGACAGGCCTGGTACTGTTTTGCATTGCAGATCAATGCATACTGCATTGACGTAGTATGCATTTTTCTCTCATATAAAAAAGGTATCGTAAAAGAGCCATTTAGGGCTCCACCTAAGCTGGAATACAGGCTAAAGAGTAAGTTGTTCTCCTTCAAACTCCCATACGAGCTATTCAGACCCTGGTACTCAATGCTATGAACTCCCTGAAGAACAGATGTGCAATGCCTTGATGTCACACGACAGCCAGCAGGACTGAGCAGGCACCATGAAGAAGGGAAGAAAGAAACGCAGATGTCATCACTTGGCTGATGACACAGGTCAGCCATAGCACAACCATGAGTCACAGTGAGTCTCAGGCACGTCTCTGAGAATCAAGGCTTCTTGGAGACGCTCTTTTTCCAGATCAATGCCTGACTGTGTATTTCTGCCTGGAAGAGAACCAAGTATCACATTCTCTTCCCTCTCAAGCAGTCAAACTGAGGGGAGGGAGCTTCCATCCCTTTTGCAGCCAAAGTACAAGCTCATATTCAGGCCAGTTGTAAAACAGCCTGTTGCGGCAGTTCAACAGTGGGGTCACTGTGATTTTGCTCATAAGGCAGTAGTAGGAGAGTAACATAAAATTTGTCTTGATAGATCCCAAAAGTTTTTCCAGCTTCCTCTCAAACAGCTTGAACTTTAATTCCTTAGAGAGAAGTAATTCATAAAAGACAAGTACCATCAGCTAACAACAGCCTCTGCATATTCAGCATGCAAGAGGCTGATGCAGCCTCACTGGAACAGTTGTGTATCCCCAAAGGAGATAGACATAGCCAACCCTTGAGAATCATAATGTCAGTATGGATGTGACTCTGGCACAGAGACAAACACCAGGTAAAGAAAGAAGTAGCCAAAAATAATTGTATGTGCTATTTCTGTAAAGCCAGAAATTCACTCTTTGGTAACTGCTGTTTTGACCTTTGACTTCCTGATCACAAACAGGCTCCTAGAACAGATATCCTAAGGGGAAATTCCAAAATCCCACTACCTCCATCTGTTTCTGACCTGAAATAAGGCACAGAATATTTAATAGCACTAGCATCAAAATAAACAGAAAAGGATGTCAGAAATGCAGATAATAAACAAGGAGGATGTAACAAATGCACATAGTAAACATTATGTCACAAACACAGATAGGAACACATCTGATGGTGGCAAAGGTGAATTTAGTTCGTTCTGGGACTATCATGTTTTACCTAATGCATCCATGAATCACCACAAAAGTACCATTTGGAGATTGTCTTTCAAGAACTGGAGCTTTTGACTGGCTCACATACCAAAAAAAGCCTCTGTAATACAGTGGTACTCTCACCATCATATAGCTTTCTGCTGCACAACTCAGGTAGGCTGCTGCTAGGATGAAAACTCCTTCACTACAAGTGATAGAGACAGATGGGATTTAAGATGCCTCAAGTCAGGATAACATCTCCCCGTAATCCACTCCTTCCCCTCATTTTCAGGCTACTCACACAAGTAAGCTGGATGAACTTTCAGGCCCAGCTGAGGACAGGATCTTCTGACAACAACTTGTACTCCGTCTTCTCTTCACATGCAACGGCTACGTAACAGCTCATACCTACAAAAGTCAAAGAGAAAGGAAATGCTTATTAGTGCCATTAGTCCTGCTGTCCAATACATCTACAGACAGGGCTGTACCAAAGCAGTAAGTCATTCATAGAAATAATGCTACTTTGAAATGAAACAATTACCTCTGCTTACCACGCAGGAAACATACCATACTTAGTATAAACATCAGTCGGCCCAGATCTGCGCTGTAGCATCCTCTGTGTGAGAACCAATATTTATGGTTGTCTCCAGGGAAGGCTGAAACCACATCTGTTTTCCTGCCTCTCAGTTAGAAATTCCCTCTCAAGCAGCAAGGAAAGTTGAAGAGCACAAATATTCATGCCTCCTTACAACCTACAGTCCATTTACCAATGTAAATCGCTGTTGATTTCAGCTTCATTTAGTATACTAGTTTGCAAAATGCAAAAAGAAGTAAACAGACATCTATGCTGCTATCCCTGATGTGTTAATAGGCGAGTCTGATACAGAGCCCGGGCTGGGAACTAGGGGTAACAACAACCATGAAATGTAACTCCCCACTGCCAGGAATAAAGAAGGCAGGGTAGGTAGTAAATGTATATTAAGAAACGTACACATTAGGTTGTCTTCGGACAAATTCCTTACTTAGGATACACAACTAGACAGACACAGAGGCAGAATTCACACAGAAAAATGTAATTTTTTTGCATGCATTGATGGTTACTAAATGAAATTATTTAACTCCAGTCTAATGTTAAGTCTAAATGGTAATGCCTGACATAGATTTGATAGATGGCTGTGTATCTTTATTGTTTCACTCAATAACATTAACAGTAGTCTGCTGTAGCGAGATGTCTTTGCAGTTTGTCTTACAAGGTAAGTATTGACACACCTCATCTTTAATCATGTAATTTATCAGGCTGAACTAGTCAGTCACTCACCCTGAGCTCCTGCTGTACTGAGTGGAGAGAGGGGCTCTTCCAGAGGGCAATGCAACTTTTCTCTACACTACCTTCTTCATACTTCTTTGTATTCAAGAACTTTAAGAAGAGGTTGAAGAGACCAACTAGCAAAGCTTGATGCCTGTGCTGAAGGACTGAACAAATCCTCGTGTGTGTTTTATTTAAGCTCTGAGGGGAGTGAAGTCACATTTCTTTCAACAGGCAATGCAGGACCAGGACCTCCAAGGGCCTTGTACAACCAGCCTGTCAACCAGTAAGCCTCACCAGTTAGATATTTTCACAGCAGTGCACACAGGGCAAAAACATGACATAAAGAAAGCAGAAGGTGATGCTCAGAGGTGAAAGCACTCAGGAGGAGTATCAAGAACCTTGCATAGGAGCCATCTCAGACCATGCTTACAGAGCTCCAATAATGTGATGTTTTTACAAGCCTCAAGACTTCTTTCAAGACCCATGAAGATCCCAGGCAATGATCCTAGAAGAACCAGGATAGTTTTTCAATAAAACTAGAACAGTCCGAGGAAAACACAAGCTGAAAAAAACTAGAGTTTTCTGTTGAGGACGGTCTAATAGCTTCTCCATCTCCAACAAGTAGAAAGGGATCAGTGAAAGGACACACATTTGAAAGGCTTATTGCTAGTACTGGAAAGAAAATTTCCTATTTAGATGTCCAGAGTATGCATCGAGAGAGTTAATATTCCAGTGGCAAGGTCAAGCCCTGGTTTTCCTGCAACACAAGAAGCTGCCCTGCTGGCATTGACTGCAGTTTGTTTGCTTTCCCAACCTGCCTTGTCCTTGTGAGTTGGCAAAAGGCTGAAGCTGGCCAGAGTCCCAACTACCAAAAGCTGCCCAAAGAAGAGAACTGCTATCACAAGGACTAAGAGCAAGACTGAGAGGGGGAGGAGAGAGTAAATGGCACAAACCCCAACCCATAGAAACTTCTCTGGTGCTGAGAATTGCTACAAGTAAGGCTCTAATCTGGCACATAGCCAGGGAGCTCAGCAAGACAAGATAATACAGGGGAAGGTTATGACTGGTCTGTGCCCCAGTCTAGAAGTAACACCAAAATGTTCAAACTTTCCCCTTGGAAATATGCCCCACTTTAGCTCCTGGAAGACCATAAGAAACTATTTTTGGTGAAAAAAATCTATGCAGGACTCACAGAAAGACTCAGTTTAGACAAATTTTATACACACTGCTGTTGGAGTACTTTGCTTTCTGTCAATCACAGCAAAACTAGGGAGCTGAGAATGTCAGAGAGAAAGGACACCATACCAAGAAGTTTTCAACATGTTTTTATTTTAATTCTGTTAGTAGTCAGCTGAGTACTGGCTTTATCTGGTTTTAAGAGTTTGATTTCCATCATAAAAGAAAAGTCTGATGAAAGAGTTTCTAATGATACAAAAGGTACTTGGATACTGCCTGCACAAGAAGTCAGCAACCAGCACCAATGGTAACTGAGCTGCTCAGGGAGCTACAAAAAGCGACTTCCACACAGAAACTTTGAATGAATGAAGCAGGTGAGCAAATCAAGCAAACGGAGAGAAAACAAAAAAACACCACAAAACCAAACCAATCCAAAATCTCACCACACTGCTGATAAAGAGGTTTCCTTGCAGAGTTTAGAGTTTTCTTCCTTCCTTCCCCCCCTGCCCCCTCAATTTTTATAAATAAGGGTTTCCTTAACTCTAGACACATCTTGAGTTTAAAGACAAATGAATCACAGTGGCTTAGAGCAAACTGCAGATTGTGTAGTTCCGATGCATTGAGCGACAGCCTCAGTCTGTCCTGGTTCCCGAGCCTGGTATAAGGGGCTTTTCAGAACCACACGGGAAGGGACTAGCAGGAACACCGTGAGGATGAGACTAAAGTACAAAAGTATCAAGGCCTAAAGTGTTACAGATGTTCCTGGAGGCTGTTTTATTCCGTGCTGAGGACTGATATGGCTGACAATGCCATAGTAGTTCAGAATCAAGCTCTCTTGCTTCTCCCATTTTCAGATCAACAGCCAGGCACATCTTAAAAGAGTTGGACTCAGGCCACACTCAAACCACATCCCTATGGAGGAAGGAATGCTGCCAAAAGCAAAAAGGAGAGGTGAGAAACAGGAGAAAATTTCTAGTTGAAGACAGTGGCCAGGCATGATCCAGCAGGACGAGTCTATGAATGCACTTACAAGCCCTGATAAGAACACCTAGTCCCAACTAACCCACTGTAGAGGTGAACATCAGCTCAGCATGCTGCTATTCTTGCAGTAATTTTCCACAGTTCACAGCCTGAGCTCACACACAACCAAGTAGACAGCACAGCTTCCAGTACCCCCCTTAGGCAGCAATGGAAAACACTCCCCATGTGATCTCACACCTGAACACAACAGGAGGGCAGTACGCACACACAGAGCCTCCAGCTCATGAACTGGAGGTGCCAAGCAAAAGAAACATAGGAGTCTCACATTGTTTTCAAGGTAAAAAGAGAAAGGGCCTGACCCTGCTTGACTTCATCATTTTGTTTGTACAGCGCCCTGTGCTTTGGGCACTGAGCTGCAAAATCAAAGCAAGTACAATGGCAATGAAAATATAATCAAACACACCAGTGTGGGACCAGCTTGGCAATGGAAAAGCAAGGAGCTGGAAACTAAGATCAACAAACAATATTCAGATCTAAAGGCCATCTAGAAAACAACAAATTCAAGCAGCTCTGAAAGACTAGTAGGATAAAAATGTATTTTGCCACTGTCCACATAAGAACAGGCAGCCCCTTTTCAAGGAATTTAAATGGACAAGACATATGAAGGGGAAAAAGATGGATGGATGAGGAGTGATTTGACCTGATCACACCAGAATCAGTGCCAGGAACAAACTGTGACTCCAGCTTTCCCAGCACAGTGCTCTTTTCATGGTCCATACTGCCTCTGAGGCTGAAAACTGACACTCACCTTTTGAAAACATTTTCACTGAAAACTGCTTGTCACCATCCCACCTGATGGAGCTTACAACTCCCTGCAGTGCTTGTAGCAGAGGTGTCCAAGTGAGCACTTCATAATCCACAGAAGGCTGAGTCCACCCAGTTACATTGAACAACCAGTGACACTAAATTAAGCTGATCTATTTTCTTGCTGCTGATCACACAGTGCTCACAAGCATCCTTCAGCTGGCAAGGCTGCAAGTGAGGCCAACCATCAGTATTGGTAAAGCAACGAGAAGCAGTGTGGAAGGGAAGACAACGGTCTCTGTCTTCAACCTGAGCACCTGTTTGCTAAGTTGATGCTTGTCCTTGGTCTCAGATATAGTTACAGCCTTCCACTCTGGAAGTCCTAAGTCTTGGCATTCAGCTCAGAAGAGATATCAACAGATCTTTTGAATATTTCTTACCTGAGCCACTCCATCACAAAGGGTTCTAGCTTAGTAAGTATCAAATACAACAAAAATGCTATCCTCAGCTAGTGCAGCAAAGATCAAATTCTGATAATATTTTTGCTAACTAAAATTATTATTAATAATAATAATAGTAGTAGTAGTAATAATCACCATCTTCATTATCAAACTTATTGATAAGCCATCTCTAATATCCTTGAGTTTTGGATAGTTTATTAGATTTTACAAAACAAACTGTCTGTATGCTATGAATATGGACTGCTTAGGGACAGATGGCCAGAGCTCAGCCTGTCCCTGTGGACTAGAATGAGTCAAAGAATATTGCATTGGGCTAACAGAAATACTAAAGACAACAGTGATGCTGTTACTAATCTACATGCTAGGCCAAATCCTGCTAAAGCACGTCATTTTCAGTGAAGTCAACAAAAGAGGCACAAGTACACTCCCGGGTAGATCTTGATTTCTCAAGTTTGGCTTGGATTTTCTCCAATATAAAAATGAACTCTTCTGCTTGGTAGACCTTTCATTTTAGTGAGCTTATGTAAACCAGTGGCTTTCTTCACCCACTGCTCACCAAACACAACCTATATAGTATGTGACCTCCAAATGCAAATTCCTTACATGAACTACTTGGGTTCAACTCTTTCAAGAAAAACTGCCAGCACATACCAGATTAGCTCGAGCTGCCTCCTCAGAAGAGGCTGCTGCTAAAATTCCTCTTCCAGGTTTGTTCAGTCCATGCCCAAAAGACTGCTTTTACCTGTCCAAATGAGTCAGCAAAATCCATTTCATCTCTTCTCCAACACAGTGCAGGCAGTATACACCTCCATGGCACAGGCAGCAGAGCCAGCATGGTGCAAAGCACCCCTGTTTGCTCAGGTGTGGCTCTTTCTGCTTGGGCATACCAGCAGGCAGCATTCCAGCAGCAGTTTTGCAGAAGAAAAACTGCCCAGAAGTAGCTAATACATACAAACCATTAATACAGGCTTCCTCCCCAAAAATGCCCATTAAGGCATGCAGGAAGCTGGAGAGAATGGAAAAGTGACAGCTCTCAGTCTAACAGAATTTAACAGCACATCTGCACACAAAGGGAGAAATGGATATCTGCAGAGCAGGCATCCCTGTTTCTTCTACACCCCCATCTCAAAACTGAGGTCAGGAATAAACAGAAAACAAACATACAAAGGAACAAGGTCATGCTACATCTCAACAACCACAGAGAACCAAGCTTGTAGATTAACACTGATCCGCTCTCAGATCTTTAAGATGTAATTTCAGCAACACACATTTGATTACCCCTACAATTCGCTTGATACCTCTTGACAGGAAAAAAAAAAAAGGTGTCACCAACATGTAGATGGTGATCAGAAAGAACAACACTGCAGTGATGCCAGAGCTCAGGGCACATTCTCACTTTGTCGCCATTTTCCATTAGCTAAGAGTGTCAGCTCCAGAGAGGTGAGATATGACTTCGCCCAGAGTAATACCATCCAGATACAGAGGTTACTCTCAACTGACCCCAACCTAAGTGAGATTAGAGTCAACCCCTCCCCTTCCCACCTCTTTCACCACCTCTATATTTAACCGCAGATTAACTCATTTCCTCTATCCACATGTAAGATTAAAGTGCACCAAGTGCTGTCAGCTCAAGCAGAGCCTCAATGCATCCTCATGTAAATCACCACGCAGTGCATGTTTTAAAGTATGTCAAGGAGGAGAATGAGTCACACCTTCATACTCACAAAACCACACACTTGCTTCTCAAGAAGTAAAACTGGCTGGCAGCCCAGGTCCCCAGAATACTAAGAGATATCTCCAATTCTAATCTTTCCCCGTCTGTTACATAAATCTCAGAGACATAAGAAGTGCCACTATTTACCAACATGTTTGAATGAAATGTGGGTCAGTGACCAAAGCAAAGGGTCAAACACAGTGACCTGGCCTTCAGGCACTGCATTGATTACACTTCTCTAGAAGAAGGGAGAGGGAAAAACAATGCAATAAAATCTCACCGAGATCTCATGCTCACTAGGTTTGGTTCAAAGAGGCTGAGAACTACAAAACTGACTAGAAAAATGAAACACCAGCAGGGAAGGGAGAGAGAAATAGCAAGCAATGAAAGTTCTCAGCCTGCAATGCCACTCATGAAGGGCTTCGTACAAGGATGAAAATGCTTCCCTCAGACTGTAGCTCTCCACCCACTGTGAGGCAGACTCGCAGGAAGGAGGGGGGCGCTCTACACTGCGAGGGGCCAGCAGCCATAGCTCCGGGGCTGCAGGGATCCCACCCTTGTCTGCTCACAGCACTGCTGTGCTCTGACCCTTCAGGGCTACAGCCAGCACCTGACACTCCCATGGAAAGCAGGCGCCTTTGGCATTTGTATCCTCCCTCTGCATCTCAAGACACTACACCAGAAGGCAGCATTTTATTTCCATCTGACCTCTCTGCAAATCACTTGGAGCCCTGCACTATAAGATCTTTCTCACAGCTTGAAGCAAACATTAGGAAGTTGTAAATAAAGCTGGGATTTTAAATTCAGCCACACAAGTTAACTCCATAGTGAATATAATTTTTCACAGCTAACAACTATGGTAATGAATTTTACCTCAATGAACAGAGAAAGAGTGAAGCATGCAAAATTGAGAACAGGAGTAAGCTTCTTGCCTTAGATTTTATATCAGTAATCCTTTAAAGTAAAAGCACTTGTTTTCCTCATCTCCCTAATCTCTCTTGGTCTAACACTTCAAGCAATGAGGTTCCCCTTAAATTCCAGTGGCTAAAAAAAGAGGCCTCTCTGTTTTTGCCAAGAATAATAGAAAATCAATGTGGACAGCAAGCAGGGAAACATGCAGAAGAGCCACTAGCATTTGCTTCAGCTGAACAGCTGGAATAAATTGTCAATTCCCCTTACTGTATCCTCCAACTGCACTGCCTGGCAAAGGGGGCTATTAAAACAGAAAAAAAGGAAAGAAAATGCTTCCGACAAGCTTATGAGACATCTCAAAAGCAATCACTGCGTCTCCATTATTCAAGAAATTCTGCAACCACGAACAGATGGAAATGAGAAAAGAAACAGTGGAATGACAAAGAGGATTCAGCCATAGATTGCAGGAGCAATGGGGCATGCCAGGCAGATGTACCATTGCCAGAGCAAAATCTGTCTGATCTAACACAGGGAATGCATTGCCTGTGAATGAAATCAAAACATACTGGGAGAAGACAGACACAACTGTTAATATTTGGTGCTGCCATGCATATACCAAAACAGAGATGAACGTATACCAAAATAAAGAGAACAAAGAGTAAGTGGCTGAAACCTCCTATGAAAAGAAAGATCTAACTTGCAGGGATCAAAAACTACCAAGGTAGTGGTGATTTTCTTTCAGCTCAGGCATTCTCAGAGGGCTATAAATAGATTGCCATGATTTTCCATTTATTTAAGAGTGTGTTTTGGGGTGAACGTGTGTCAGATTTGTTTTCTGACAGTATGAGGTCACTATACAAAATTTATGGCAAACTTAGGACACATCTAAAAACCAATAGCAGGCTTCTAGTGAGCTGAGAAGCTGCAACACTGAACAGATGGAGAGGAGAAAAGGAACAATGCACTGCATGGGGTCACTATCAGTTCACAGAAAAGCTACAAGACACACAGTCCATGAGCGGCGTAAAAGATGTGAAAGGCCCCTCTGCTTTCTCTGTACATTGGCTCCATGTTGCAATGAAACTGCAAGCGTGTCTCATGGAAGCAAGTCACATTTCTTGCTTCTATCCCTGTCTGCCAATGTGTACACACCACTGCCCCCTGTGTTTGCACACATGCTTATTTTGTTTTTCTGCTGAGACTTTAAAAATTGAGTTCTTTCTGCTGCTCTTGTAATTCAGAAATTAGACTCAGATCCTGAAAACATGGCCTATTCTTGGCAAAACAAACAGCAAAGAGACTCTTAATCAGGTCTACAGAAAAAGAATACTTCCTGTTCTAAAGAACAAATTAGTGCTTCATATATTTCTTTAAACCTCATATTGTTTTGATGTCTTTATAACAGAAGAAATGCAAATTGGTTGTAACCACTATGAGAGAAATTCTCATCAGATTCCCTTCCAATTCTGTATTTTGTGCCTGAACAGTGCAAGTGACCAAGTAACTGGCCAAGTTACATCAGGTATGATTGTGGCAATGCTAATAGTCAGGCATCCTTAAAATGGGTGAAAACAACTAACAAAGAAACATATTCTGCTCAGACAACCTTTCTGAAAGTCTGACTCTCAATCAATCATCAGCTCTCAGAGGATCAGTGTTTGGGTCAGAGCATGACCAGTCACAGCTACAGGATGCTGAAGGTAGAACACAGGAGACAATCTCAAAGCTGCTATTTCTGCTGGATAATGCACCACCCTGTCTAGGGTGGCAGGGTATTACAAATATGATTTAAGACAGTTCCTCCTTGTCTTAAGCACAGGAAGGGAATAATGGAAGGAGTAGTCTGACCCAGGTATGTGGAAGCTGAGGAAGTCCAGGGACCACACCATTACCTGTCTGGGATTCGTAATGATCCAGGGGAAAGCCACAGTAAGAATCAGGCAGACTCTTGAAGCAGCAGCCCAGAAAACCTGACTCATCAGCCAATGTATAATTAAATAATACCAAGGAACCTTGTAAGATTAGACAACTGAATCAAATCAATGCTTAAGAGAAATGGTGACAAATCTACATTGAGGTTACAAAGAAGGATTAAAGAAATATTTAGGTGAAAAAGATGGAAGCAAAGAAGAAAAGCTGATTTTAATTTCAGGCTGCAAGTCAAGTAATGAATGAATAATTGTGAAGGAAAACTGGGACGCACTGATTTATCCTGCTCCGTGCTAGAAGAAGGCACTAGGTGTAATAGGTATTATTTTATAAAAAAAATTTTAAAAGGTGGCATGAAAATCAGCCTAAAGAATTTATTACCACAGGGCAAGAAGGGAACACTGTAGGGAAATATCTTTACTGGCTTTCAAAATGATTAGTCAATTATATTAACATAAATAATAGCTACAACTGGCAGAGCTACATGAAGAGTTGCAAGAAAAATCAGCCCAAAGGCACCTCTCTCTTCCATTTGCAGCCCTATACTTGTGCTTTCAGGCAAGGTCTGCTCTTTCTGAGTCATTGCTGGAATTAAACAGGTTGTAAAATTCCTTTTTGGCCCTTACATGGTTTTGTGTGTGATGGATGCTCAAACCATGGGTTTGGATTCTCAATAGTTTTGGCACGCGCCAATGCCAGTGAGCAAGGCTGAAGCTTTGTCTGGTAGAAGGACTGGTAATTCTACTCCTTTAGTGAGCTGGAAAGCTAACGAGCACAGCAGCAAGTTCCTTACTTTAGCTCAAGCATCCTCCCACTAAAGTCTGCCCTAGCTGTGACTCAGTCTTCTCTTGTGAATGAAGATGAGCATCAAAAAACCCCATCTTTGGTCTTCATACACAGACCTCTGCGAAGTCCACAAGATTTGCAAGATTCATTTCTTATATAAGGGCCTTAAAAGCCACCCTGTCTTCAACAAAGCCCCCATGCTAAGAGACAGCCCAGATTTTAAAAATCCACTCTTCCAATAACTGAAATAATTCCATAATGTCACTGCAAAAATACTGAATTTTTCACACATAGCTCTAGTTGAGTAACAACATTCAGTCTTTAACCAAATCCTGGGGATTCCTGAAGCTTGAACTCATTCAGAATTGCCCTCAACAGAGTTGCTCTAAACCATATACAATCTCACAGTTAGTTAAGGATGGACACAGCACAAAGTGCCACCTCCAGGTCTGGTAACACCATTGGGCACTGCACATCTAGTATGATGTTGTCAACTTCTACAATGTCTGATGTTTTCATAAAGCCACACCTGATGGAAAAGAGAGATTGTATGAGACTCTCAGCTTTCATGTAAGATAAATAAAAACTCATAGTGAAGAAAAAAAAACATGGAGAACCAGGAAAGATCTGAAGAAGAAGGCAAAGAACAGTAATTCTAATATATATTCTTACATAACAAACCGAGATAGCTTAATTTGGGATGGGGGAACCCACATTCTGATTTAAGAGCATCTGAAGTGGGAATATCATGAAGATAGAACACAGGACTTCACACAGTCCTCCAGGCATTCACTCTTCGGAAATACAGATCCTACTTTAGACACAGGCTTACAGTACAAAGGACAAAGGAAGGGAAAGTCAAAAAGAAGCTGAAATGCTAAAAAGCTAAATACTTGGTGACATTTCTCAGAAGTCCACTGCCTTCCTTTGACCATCACATGAGTGCTCTGGGTGCTGGGACAAGGCAATATACTCAGTTGAGGATCCCTCAGCAAAGCTCAGTCGTTTCTGCCTGTGGACACTGAGAGCCAGAGCAGCAATTATGTCAGACTGCTGCTACATCCTACCAGGTGTTTGGCATAGCTGGAAAAAGCCCAACCTGAACAAAATCAGAGTCCTGTACTGGCATGTTGGCCCCTTTACATTTTAGATGGTCAAAGGGTACAACAACAGCACGACCTACTTTCTAAGTATCTTTGTACCTACTCCAAGAGTTACTTGCCAAAATAGATGCTATCCTTGAATCTGAATAAGTGGCCCTTTCTTGTCTTTCCCGTGAGATAATATTAAAGTTCATATCTGTGAACAAGCCAAGCTTTGATTACTCTCCTCTTGTTTACAGCTTTGCATAAAATGCAAGGCCATCAAGTCAAGTTGTTTTTCCAGTTCTGTAATCCTACAGAGTTAATCCTATAAACTAGATTCTCTGGGCTTTCAGAGGTTCCCTAATATGGTCATTAAATATCTAAGAGATGAGGACACCTCACAAAACCCCAAATGAACTGAAAACTCTTTAGACTGCTCATTTAAAAAAAAAAAAGTTAGAGACAAAAGATATGGCAGATTACAAACTGGCGCCAAGACACAACTAAGGCACGTGCCTGATGTGAGCAGCAAAGATGTCCAGAATAGCACAGAGAGAGCTGTCAAATATGGTTGCAGAATGTTGAAATGGAAAAGGGATACTATTTAGAAGACTGACTAAGACAAGATTACCCATACTCTGAAGATTTTTTAAATGGTCCTGAGATGACATTGCTTCATTTTTTCACATTTAAAAATCAGAAAAGTATTAAAACCTGAGAGAAGTAAATGAGTAACTCAATTGGCATTAGACATCTAGATCAAACTCAGCTTGTTTCTTATTTAGTGCTGCATAAGATTCTAGCTACTCTTACTGATGTCTCTGCAAATATTTATATATTTGCAGAGACAAAACTTCACCCTCAGATAGTGTTGCCATTTATAAGACCACATCTTGGTTAGATGAATTTTCTATTAACCCTGTGATGGAGTTTACACAGAGCCTCTTCTTCTTCAGATCCAGGAACTGAAATTTAACCTGGACTTCAGGGAACTTCACTGGATAGACCAGTCAGTGCTGTGGAGAATCAAGTGTCCTTTCACCCATCTGTCACCTATCACACCTGTTCTTCTGTAACACTGGCTGAGAACTTAGCAGACACTCCCCATGTAAGCAGCTCACCTGCCGTGCATTCAGAAGCAGAGAATGCTTTGGCTCAAGCAGACAATTCCCTCTGGATGGTAAGGGCTGAAAAGATCTTTGGAACCTGACTTCATAGTAAAAGTGAGCCATGTTTCAGAAGACCAGTACCTCATCTGCTTTGTATTTGGCTATAATACAAGTCTTTTTTTTTCTATCCCCCTACTCCGATAACACAGATAATAATGGCTTTACTAGAGCACAGCTCAGCTAGCTATAATGATGCCGGGCCAAAACATTTTCAACAAGTTGTTCAAACATTATTAGTTTTGTCCTGAAAAGAGCAAGATACTCACTTGTCTTGGGGGCTACTCACTGAACAGATGTTCAAACACTAACAAAGACATGCAGTGTCCAATTGCTAAGCCAGGATCTTGGGAACTTGCATTGCACTGTACTCCTGTTCTCAGCAAGCATAAGCCAGCACTTCCATCACATTTCCCTGTAATTAGAGTAAACAGAACTGCTCCCATCGTGACAGGAGTGGAATGAATTAGGAAGATATCCCAATTCCAAAGATCAGTATCAAGAGGCACAAAGCATTACAGGCTCAGTTGTTTCTTCTTGACAGCTAAAATCTGTGAGGCCTGTATGCAGTGAAGGTGGCTGTGATGAACTGTTATGCTGTGATTTGTAATGTGTGCTCATGGCAAGATACTTTTGAAACAAGTTCAAACTTTACAAGAAGAACTATTTTATTCTAAATTCCCCATAGCTCACATGTTATAGAGTTCCAGATGTATTACATTCCAAAAGAAGCTGAATAAATTTTCACAATAATTAAAAATTTTATCTTAATAGCCCACCTTCTATTGAACCAGACACTTCTTGTGTTTTTTGAAGTGGAGGTCAAATAAAATAGTCTTAAGAGGCTCTGTAACAGTTAGAAGTTGCTTAGACCATCCATGTACATGCATGCCATGGAGGTAACTGCACGAACAGTCTCTGTTGAGCCTTAACTTCACCCCATAGTCACCTCCACATTGGAGGAATTTCTTAACCAGGCCCACAGATATCCACAGTCCCATGAGCCAGCAATTCCCACACCTTTTTGTCTTGCTGATGATGTAGTGACAATAAACCTTTTGTGTGCAGGAGATGAACAAGGCCATGCTCTATGGCAAAGCATCCATTGATTTCAAGACATTTTTATGTAAGTGAATTCTTGAGCCCTGTTTCAAAAGCAATAAAGTAGCAGCTCTTTCTTTAACAGGGATAAGATGAAGGTCCTTGAAAAAGGAAGGAGCTGGTGAAATGCAAGTTGATCTGCTGAGGAACTGGTATGAATATGATCCATTACTAACTTTATCAAGGTTGTGTCAATGCAGTTACAGCCATGCTTTGGGATCCTCCTGTTTCTTTTTAGAGATTGAAGAAGGTGGAGTGATCTGTGTCCAGAAGGTGCAGTTTTTCTATAACTCTACATTCGTAGCATGCACACATTTCTGTCACAGCATACCAATTAAGTGTTCTTCTCATGGACTTGACAGTGTACAAATTAATCCTCTCTTGCTTTGCTATCAGGAAACCTTCATGTAGCAAGAAGGAAAGAGGAATGCTGCATGTACTTTGTGAAGAGGAGGGTGACAACATATTTTAATGCAGTTTAGATTACATATCTCAGAGTGAGTTATCTCAGTTGTACAGAATGAGATCTTCCATAGAAGACTGACTGATTCACTGAGGTCTCTGGTACATGAATTTCCTGGAAGGAGACAGAATTCTACAGTGCAAACAATTTCTACTCTACTAACTTCTGTCAACCAAATTTGGATGTATTCTGGCCTGTTTCATCCTCCTCATCATTGGCATAATTCACGGGAAAGCATTCAGGAAGCCTAACCCCAGACAAGCAAAGGACAACTTCTAATCTAGAGTTTTCAGAAGTCAAAAGTCCATACACAGATGATTCAACAGATTTGCTACTGGTAGCTAAAATGGTATCTGCAGTTAATTAGCAGTTGGAAGTTCCAACAGCACTCCCTGTTCCACAAAACACTGCAGGAGCTCTTCTGAAACAGAAGCCTAAGCACACTTTCATCTTCTACCAAACCTTATCATCCCACGGTGTCACACAGAGGACTGTCCTAGGAGTTCGATCCAGAGGTAGGTCTGTCACCACCACAGGCTGGCAATAGGCACCTCCTTGGGAGTTCACAGCTTTTCCACTCTCCATTTGCCATTCAGAACTCTGTGCTTTCCTAGACCCAGGGTTCCTCCTCAGCTCAGACTGAGTAGGATGTATTTCACGTCTTTGCTGAAGCAAATCACACAAACGCTTTGCATATTTGGCAAGCAATATCCTTCCCTGACGTTTTTTATAACTAGATGCCAAGTCATGCTGTTTTACTAACTCAGCTGCTGAAAATTAGAACAGCACTTTCCATAAAGCCCACATCACTCTAAGGCCTTAGTTTGAAGGGTTGGACATTGTGTCTTTTATTCTGAGAGGGCGACTTAAAGTTAATTGCCTCACCGTGAGGCCCTTTTGGTGGCATCAGCAGCCTTGAAGCAGTATTTTGTCACACACTCCACTCCAAGTGTAAACCATTGCTCACTCTTGGCTCCTGCACACAGACAAGTAGCCATGTTGGTGCATCTTACAGCAAGTTGCCTTCCACCAGCATTCTTTGGGCTGCAGAAGGCAAAAGTCAGTACAATGCTGTGGTTTACCAATGACCACACATTATACTACATCTTGTAACACACATGGTAATTGCCCAGAGCTGCAGAGAGGCAGTGCTTGATTAGGAATTGTTCCTGACAGGTGAAAAGACTGTTGGCAATTAGTGGGGATTGCCATGCAAATTGCCAGCGGCAGGCAGCCTATTACCAGATATAGACCCGTGAGGAGAAGCACTGTGAAAACAGACTGAATGTGCTGTCACCTTCAGGGCTGGCTGCCAGTTCCAAATGTCAGGACTGTGCTACCGCAGGTCTCAGAATCCTGTCCACTGTAGGAGCCACTTGACATCTTAATAGGCTTGCCAAAACAAGGAGCATTAGCTATTCAGACTCCTGTCTCTCTCTTGCACCAACAAGTCTCTTGTATTTTAAACACTGCTAACAGCACTTACTGATGATGCAGAAGGGTGATCAGCACTCAGGAAAGCAGCCTTGCTTCTGTCAATGCCAGCATGATAAGTAAGGTGAAGAGGAAACAGAATGAAAATATTTAAGCCTTATTTAGTCTCAGCAAAACCTCTGGTAGTTCAGCCTGATCTACTGCCAACTTGGTACATCTGGACTTGGTTTCTGATGAAAGCATCTACAGAAACAAATAAAGTGATATATTCCAGTCCTAACTAATGAGCAAAGCTTAGAAATAGTCTGTCATGACAAATGGAAACTATTCTGTTACAAATAGCAAGAACTTCCACAGAGATGTCTTAAGAGAACTGCTGTAAGTGCTGAAGTCCTGCAACTGTCTTCTTAAAGATAATTACAGGGGGAAGGGCAATGCTGCATTTCAGTCAGAACAAAATGATACATTTGTCTAACATATGTCATGTCAACAACTTCATAGCAGCTCTCAGCTGAAAAGTCCCTCTTGCTGTGACTAGGCAACAGTTGTCCTTGCTCTGTCAATGGAGAAATTTGAAGCACCAGCAGGATGCTTTGTCTCAAGTCCCAAAGGAAACCACCAGTGGCCCAATGAACTGAGTCTACCGTGCACTCAATTGTCAGCAGACGCCTGGAATGACAAAGAGCATCCTTAATAATACAGCAAACCCTCTCCAGGCCCTGCTTCTCTATATAAGCAAAGTGATTTGGGGTTTCATGTCTACAATAAAGATAAAAGAAGTTAATTAATATGCTTATACAGCAAAGTGTTGACTCCCTTCAACAGAAACACTCCACAAATGTGCCTAGAGGAGCATGTCAACAACATAATGAAGAAATTAGATTACCCTGAAGAGAATCACTCTCTACACAATAACTGCTCTATGACAACAGGATCTTGAAGCCAGTCCAGGAGTGAGCAGAAGTCACCTCTCCATTGCAGCTTTACTGGATTCTGTGAAACATGTTATCTGCCCAGTGTCTTGTGAAGATGAACCCATCATACACACATGGAAGCGCCTTCCATCCAAACAGTCTCTACCAGGAAACAGGTCAGATCACATCAGTGAAGTAATTCAGCAGGTGACAGAGTGAAATCCACCACTGCTACTAGACAAGGACACAGTATGTATCTTACTACAACTCCTTCTTCCCTCCTCCCAATAAGTTAATAAAAACAGAACACCAGCACTCCTGATGGAATGATAAATTGAGTCTCCTGACACTCTCTGTGTTAAGGAAAGCATGGTATGGCTTGAATACCAGCAGTATCCAAGTATACCAGTACAGGTTTCACAAAGGTGAAAAACAAGAATTTATCCCTGCAAGTATTTCGTTCTGTGTCCATGATCTCTTTCATTGAACAGAATTAAGTAGTACTGTAACTTTAAGGATGTAAACAACTACAATTATGGGCTTCTGAAGAAGGACATCCCTTATGCAAGTGCCATTGGACCTTACTAAATAGATTTAACTTTACCTCAGCTTGCTTTGGATACTTAAATTTTTTGAAAATTCGTAATGATAAGTTTTCACAACTATTATGTGATGTGTGCCCAGCAGAACTGCCCCTTTTTAATTAACAACTTTACAAGTGCTAAAAGGTGAAATCTCACTCAGGTCTAAGTAACCACTGAAGATATCATGCACTCAAAGCACTTGTAACACAAAAATTCTAATATTTTTAAATTCTCAGAAACTTTAGATCTTGCAGAAAGCTGTAGTTTTCATTATCTCCTCATGACCCAGAACTTTCTATTTCCCAATGTGACCAGCTATTCATTGCTTTCCCACTAGGAGAATCCTCAAAAAAACCCACGTTGCCCAAGTGTGGCTTGCAAATCAGCACATATACATACAGGACATTCATAAATCCTCATTCAAGATGCTATTGATTCTAAACATGGACATTTCACATGAACAAACGTGAGAGACAAATAGTAATGGTGGAATCCACTTCACCTAACTGGAATTAGTAAAATGAGAGCACGTAGACAGTTGCCTATGTAGTCAATGGTGAATGACAAGGGCTTTGAAGGGACAAGTAATCCTGTCCCACAACAAACACATAAGCTGGAACAAATCACCACATGGCAGTGCTTTTTTTAATCTACTCCTTATGGAAAGAGCCTGGAAACCTAGGAGTTTTAACAGAGGTGTGAGTTTCCCCAAGGAATCACATAAAATCTCTGTCACAGCCTTGGCAGTAGCCAGGATCATGACATCTAGCTAGATGTGGATCACAGCACACAGGCAGCAGCCCACATTTGCAGGGCTGTTCTCATTCCCTGCTACGTTGGAGACACTTAATCCTTTACAGAAAAAAAGGGAACAACTGGCACTGTGCAGCCACACAATTGTTTGAAGCCAACCATATTTGGGGGAAATACCACAGCTACAGGGGTGGATTGCAGACTGGAAATATGGTTGTACTTAAAATATAAACCAAGCTATGCTGGAATATTCAGGATCCTGTGGCATTAAGATAACTAACCAAATGGCAAACAGCACAATTCCTTGGTCAAAGTGGAAGGTCTAGAGTGGTAAAACAGCAGTTTCATAACAGGGTCACCCTTTCACCTTCCCAAAGTTTCCACGGGGGCTTTGTGGCTGTGCATTCAAATTAACTAAAATCCTGGCACCCCTCTGCTCTGACCTCGAGATGAGGTCAGGGCCCATCTCAGAAAAGGTGTGTTAGGGTCTATATTCCTCAGAGGAAAAAATCTTTACCCTGGCTTCAGCCATAGACCTAAGGACAGTCACTAACCACTGGTGGTCTCTGGATACAACGTCTTTGGAGTACTGGGAGATCGGGACAGCTGTACAAATTGTAATAACGTAGCCAATAAAATGTAATGCACTTAAACATAAGCTGCTTAAGGTATGCTGCACAGGACAACAGAGACAGTAAGGAGTCCTCTCAGCTGGCTTCACAGCTACCAGAAAAGTGCAGATTTACTCATTTCCAACCTGCTTTACTGCTCCTGTGCTAACAAATCCAAGGTAGCCTTCACTAATTGTAAAATCAGGTTGCATTCCAGGAACAGTCAATATGAGGTGTATTTAACAGGCTGTCCTGGTGGATCCTGTTGTCAGATTCTGATGCCAACAGATAAAAAAATTACAAAACTAAAACAAAGAAATACAGATTATGTCCATGAAAGTTTTATGTACATTATTGATCGTGTAAATCCAGAGACAACATTACAGAATGGAAATGTAATGAGCTGTTTCCTGAAGTAACATTTTAGATAATGACCTTTTTTGCACCACACTCACTCATCTA